>VZTL01017412.1:0-37831 GCA_013400535.1 Scopus umbretta
CCAGCAGTTCCAGCTTTTGGCGCAGACCTGCATTTTGCTGGACAGTGGTGGGATTTTCAGTAAAGCGTGGATATGCTGATAATTCCATGTGATCGGGGAGAAGGCGGATGATATATCCAGAGCGTAGCACAGCGTCGAAGGAGCTTCAGCGAGAGTTAAATGGTAGATCAGGAAACCCTAAAAGAAATAAACATCTTCAAATGTCTAATTTCAGATTAGCTTGTCTAAATACATTGTACTCAAGAACTTTAAAAGAACAGGTCGAAGAATTGTCTAAATTGCAAATGTTCCTTTTTTAGTAATTCTTGAAATAGCAGGAAGTTGCAGAAGGCAGGAGGAGAGCTTCTTGTGTGCTGAGGTTTGGAAAGACCAAGGAGATGCCTCGGTGGTTGTGGGCTCCGCATCGGATAACATCTTTTTCTGATATTTTGACCTGTGACCTGAAAGAAAACAAAGCATTGATGACGTTCATAGATAGCATAAGCACGTGAGGTACGTTATTTTGTGAGGGCGGGTATTAATGAAGAAAACATGTCACTGGTTGATCTGGAGTAATTAAGGGAGCTCGGTACAAGCAAATGCTACGCCTGTGGGTGTGTACGCTGGATTGAAGAGGCCGGCTGTACAGACTGGAGGCTTTGCTGGAAAACACAGACTGGGAAGGTGCCGAGCAGCCGATCGTCACACCCAGCACAATGCAGCAGCCAAAACTGTTGAAGTGATTTTGGGGATTTATGGAAATGGGACGCATGACTAAGCCTTAGCACCTCTGTACCTGGCACTGGGGAAAACCCTGCTGAAGAATCGCATCTGTAGTTCAGGGAGGAAATTAAAGAAGCGATAAAGGCGGCCGGGGTGAACCATGACGTTGGTTAAAGAATTGGAAAAGATACTTAAGATGAAAGAGCCCCTTTTATTTATTTAATTTGTCAGAGAAGGTTACAGAGTGGTTTGATCACGATCTGTCTGCAAAACACAGAAATATGGTAACTGAGCCTTACAGTCTACCTGACAAAGATATGAAGAACATCCACTGTTGAAAAAGGACAAGTGTGGACTAGAAGATAATACTCTCTTTCTTAAATGAGAATAATTAATCAGTAGAACAGTGTACCAAGGGCCACGGTGTATTTTGTATCGCCAGGAAAAAATGAATGAGTTTCCTAAAATATATGCAGTAATTTGAAAAGTGATTAATTCAGGGAAGTTCTCTTCTGATTTATACGTTAGGTCGGACTAGATCATCATAACGTACCCTTCTGATAAGTCTTATCCACGTGCTCTCATTTTCCCACTGGTAAAATGACAGTGAGGTGTCAATCTCCTTCACTTGGGTATTGCAAACCCATTAATATCTACAGGCGAAATGTGTCATAGCAATTAAACTATTATTACTTTTGCATCAAAGGTTAAGGCAGTTGGAAGAACCGAACTGCCTCTGACGCTGGCTGACAGTGATTCAACTCCCTTGATCCACTCAAGCTACGTTTGTACAGTTTGTGGCTCATTGGCGCCGAGATTCAGGAGCAGCGCGCTGAAGGCCGTTACGCGGCCACAGACTGTGCGTTCCTTTACTCTGTTGCATTTACGCTGGTTTTTAAAACTTGACGCGTCTTATCCTGGGGAAGAATGGAACGAAGCATGGTGTTTTCTAACACCTGGCTCTTAGTTTTCATTTATTCCCCCTTTTCTGGTTGCTCTCTGAGCTGCGTAAGCGTGTTTCAGCAGGCAGCATCCGCCGTTGGCTTGGCGGGTGCCAGTTGGGATGCGCTTTCCCCCAAAATGCGGGATGGCAGGGCTGGGCAGCGGGAGGCACGCTGGCTTCGTCCTGCCCTTCTCCCTGCTTTGCTGCAGCAACCTACGGGGTTTTTATTTCCGCCCCCCTCTCTGTTTTGGTGGGTGCACGCAGGGAACCTGGGGAAAGAGGGTTGTAGCAAGGTCTGTACGGCGATGCCTGCGGGACAGGCGATTCTTCACCCCGTTTCATCTCACCGCGTGGTGCAAGAGCTGTCAGCTGCTTTAGTCCTGCCTTTTGGGTGAATTAATGGAAAACAAAGAGTTGTGCTTTTGGTTGCTGGAGTGGGCGACTTAGCTGCTCTCGAGAGAATAGCTGGCTGATTTATATTTCGGTGAACAGCGCGCGTCTACCTCAGTCACTTTTATTCTCAGTGACCTTGGATTACTTAAAAATCATTTGACGTTTTTGCTTGCTAATCGAATTAGAGCTTGTTGCTTCCTTTCTCTTTGATCAAAATGCAACTGCCTCACCCAGAGGAGAAGGGGGGGCGTGTAATGGAGTGCCTGTGGCTGCAAGGGCTGCTTCGAGTCCCTTTCATCTATCTGCCCATCAGTTTTAGTGCCGAGAACAAAGGTCATCCCATGCCAGAGCGGCCGGTGGAGAGGGAGACTCGCGCCAGCTGCACCGCAAGCATCCTCGGTCTTTTCCATAATTCATATTCTGCCTTTGCTCGCATTTGTGTGCAGAGTTGGCAGGTAGGATTGTTAACCAAATAAACCGGAATAAATCTGCCTAGCGTATGCTTTTAGTTTTTAAACTAAATGGAGCTTTTAGACGCTTTCATTAAGACTTAGCACTTGCTAGCTGTTAGCCTTAGCTCTGCAAGGAAGATGAAATGACTTTTTATTTATTTAAGGGCTAGTATGGACGGGCAGCTACATATCCACTCACTGGCCTGCCATCTAAAATGAGAGCTGGTGTCAGCCTGACGTGGGGCGCAGCGGAGTGTGTTTTCATTTGACTTCTGAGCACGATCACCTGGCAGTGACCACCGCGGCTCCCGTCGGCTGTCGCCCTGCAGTTCCCGACTCCTCTTTAGTTATGGGGCGGGGGGATAAAACTCACGGTGTCCGTTTAAAAAGGACTTATTCCATTTACCTGGCTGGGATGAGGAGCGGTTCCTCCTTGAAGGAGGTGAGCGCTGGAGTTGGGAGAGAGGTGAATGAGGGCTGGGAGAGCTCTGGCATCGCACCCTGCGGACTGCTGCTGTCTCGAGCTTTACCTGGGGGCGGTGGTAGCTGGGAAGCCAGCAATCCCTCATGAATATTTTCTGGGGTTTTAAAATGGAATTGGAAGGGTTTATTAGTTTTTGGCAATGACTTCATTCTCTGTGTTCTACACAGCTTAGTTTGTAAAGCTTTTCATGCATGGCTCAAATTGTTCTTTTCCAAGGTACTCATTCTGAGCATCTGTCCTCGGTTTGTGTTAATGATTTTGTTTGAATGGGATAATTTAAAAGTTGATGTACCAGCCTGAATAAATGACATGAGAATCCACCCATTAACTTGCCAGGTACATCAAAGGGTCTGAAAGCGTAGTAAGCATCATAACAGACTGCAGTACCGTGTCTGAGCCTATATATCCTGCTGTAATATATATTCTGTCTTATCTAGTTGCTCCTCAGTTTCTCATTTCCCTTTCTTTTAAGACAGCATGATAAAATGAAGATTGAGGCCATACAAATAAATTGCTCAAAAATACGTACCTTTTTAGCACACTTTCTCCATATTTTCTCCTTGCAAGAGCGACAAGCTTCCTCCAGCCAAACTCCTCCAGGCAGAATTTCAGTCTGCCAGGCAAACTGTGCACGGGGTGATTCAAGTGGATTAACAGCTTAATGTACATTTTGGGTTGCTCCAGAAACGGGCTTGCATACTTTTGTAAAGGTTATTGATATGCAATCAACTGGGGATTTTGTTCGCTGATAAGAGCAAAGTGGTTTGGTGAGTAATAGAATGAAATTAAATAAAGGAAGACAGAGGGGCTGCCATACTTTTTTTTTATTTATTTTTTTTTTATTTTTTTTGCACTTCCAAGAGTGGAGGAGGCTCTCGCGATAAGACTGGTCTCCTTGTTCTTTTGGGGTGTGACGATGAGCCTGAGCAAGCTCAGATCCGTATTTTGCCCGTGTGTGGAGCTGGCTGAGTCGCTGAGTGAATCCGGTGAGCTACTTGCTGTACCCCTTCAGTTCTTGGTAGCTTTCTTTGGAAATTGCGCTACTGAATTAAAAACACCACATCAGCCAGGATAAGTTTCTAAAGGCACCTTCTGTGAGCAGCTCCCAATTCGTTGTACTTTTTGGCGTCGGTTCTGCCCCCCCCCTTCACGTGCACTCTTTACCTCGCTGGGGTCTTGTTTTCCCAGCCTGTTGTGGGCTTTGCAGCCCTCGGATGCGATGGAAAAAATAAGGAAATGCGGACAAGAAGTGGCGATTAATGGCAGAGGAGCTGCGGTGGTGCCTTGCCTTTGGCTGTGGCACCGCATTCCCTCCAGCCCTGCTCCTTTCCCGCAGGGAAAACCACAAAATGGCCCTCAGCGCCAACGCTGCATTGCAAAAGTGGAAAAGGAATGAAATTGTGAATAACAACAACAACAAAAAAGNCTGTAAAATGCTTGTGAATTATTTAATGTCTACAAATTGCTTTGAGATCCCAAAATGAAATGCATTATAGTTGCAATTAGCAAGTCTGAGAGCGTGGTGCATGTTGGTGTCAGCCCGAATCTCAGCAAAGAGCTCCGGAAAAGATCCTTTGCTGGTCCTCAACGTACCGTGGGGAAGAGGAGAGCGATCGTGCAGCATCCAGGGTCAACAGTTATTTTTCTGTCTAACCACAAATACTGCCTCTTGCACAGATGCATAGGAGGACACCTTGTAGAAAGCTCCTGCATTTTTGGTTTTTTTTTCTTGGGTTTTCTTCATGAGGTGAAGGCTGGTGCCTGTAAGGACTTTTCTTGAGTTAACTCAGAGTATCTTGATGTTTTTATGAGAGGAAAGAAAGAAAAACCACCAAGTATGCCTTCTGAGACCTTGGTAAGCTGTTGTGGCCTTGCATCATGTTTCAGGGTTTTGTGTTCCCATTAACTCAATACCCATTTAGGCTATCCTTAGGCACGCAGGCAAAATGTTATTTAAAAAAATAAAGAAAAGAGAGAGAATTCAGCTCTGCCTGCAACTTTCTTACAACCTAGTTTTCTCTTTCATGTTATTTGCTCAAAATTTAGCTAATTGTCAGTATCGTATTAGCCTTCGGAAAGCCTGTTCTGTGATGCATGTGTTCCTATTATACAGGGGTTGACAGAAATAACGTTAATGCATCTGAAGATGAAGTTTGACCCAATACACAATTATGAAATGCTCGTTTGTTCCCAGGGCAGATGGTATGTGGTCAATAACTGTTGTCTGTGCTATAAGTCATAAAGGCAGCAATAAAATAAAATCTTTAGGTAGTTATAAATTGACAGATATCGGTGACCTTAGTTTTCTCTTCCCAGGCTGTCCATTATCGGTGCATTACATAAAAGGAACACTTATGAGCATCCTGCTTCTGTGGGCTCCAGTTCAGGAGCTGGACCAACGTTTTTACCTATTACAAGGGGCAGGGATGCTTTATTTCGTCCTTATGTTATTTTTAACTTGGGGGTCCATCCATGAAACGATGTTTTAATGGGGAGAAATCCTCTCTCCATGTCTAACTTCTCTACTGGCGGCGGGGAAGTCCTTGTATTTCACACGGCCTCCAGAATATTGTTGTTAAAGTACCATTTTAGTAGTGTGATCCATTTGAAAGACTGAATTGTTTATCAAATCAGCAATTTACAGACATTCACATTAATCCTGAACTGCTCTGCACTGTGGTGGAATATGGTGGTCTGCAAGGTGGCTGGGTTTTATTCAGTACTGCTTGTAGAACTTCTACGGAGCATACTCTACAGAAACTTGCAGACAAGCGTGTTCACACGTTCCCTCTCCAGACCTTGAAACCTGCCCTCCCTTGATCCGGTTTCAATGCTTTTGAACCGCATAGGCTTTTTTCTGCAAGGATGAAACGCGTATCACTGCTGCATCTGCGGCTCAGTGCTGACGTTGCGGTAGCCCAGCAGCAGCCAGATGGAGCTCCCAGCGTTTTCACAGCGTCGTGATCAACCTTGCTTGAACTTATTAGAGCCTGGCTACCAGGAGGGCAATAAAGGGGGAGGTGTTATTAGCCACCTGACCATGCAGGCTTCCCCCAAAAAACCCAAGAGGGTTTATTTTTTTATTACGAGACACAGATTATGCCCTTGGCCAGTTCTTAGAACTAATTTTTAGGAAAAAGGCAAATGACACGAAGCGGCAACATCTAGGAGGAAGTACAGTTTTTGTGGTAGGAATTTCTTACTTGATTCCTGATCTATGAGTGAAATCACTGTTGATGATGTGAAGGACTCAGAAAGTCCTGTTTTCTTAGCAGCCTCTTTATACTCGCTCATGGTTGCAGGACGGTCCTGCGGCAAACCTGTCCTTCGCTACCGCTCTGACCTTGTCTGGAAACTTTACAGGTAGTCTGACCCCTTTTGGGTTTTCATGGGATAGCTGCAATTTGAACCAATACGGAGGCAATAACGCGTTTTCCTTATGTGAACAGTGTGACCTTTTCCATGGCAGCGGGGTGAGGGGCTGGATCCTAGAAATCCGAGAGAAAGTACCTATTTATTTAGATAAGATCAAGTCTACTAGCAATTGGAGTATAGCACAGGTCATCACAGCATTTCAGAAGGATTTCTACCTTTGGAAGTGGAAATGGGAGCAATGTTAAGCTTTGCTTTTCGCTGTATTTTCTGGATGTCATGATGAAGAACCTTCCTAATTATCTATAAAACTGAAATTGTATTTTTCCTTAAGCATGTCATCAGCGCGCTCATTAATAGAAGTGCGTTTAGTAACACAGTCAATGAAAATAAAATCTCTTCATTAGATTATTTTTCACTTACGTAGTCCTAGAGTGGAAAGCTTAGTGGCTTTTTGGTTGGCTAAAGCTTACCGTAGAAGGTGCAAAGTGGGAAACAAGTGATGATGTTCTCTGTCCTCTCCCCTCTGGTGGGTTTTCCACTTTCGTAGCCTTTTTTTCCTCCAATCTCTGCTCAGCTCCCAGTATTTTACTGCACAGAAGCATTTGAAACCGTGGGCAACTTTGGAAGTTTAAAGGCTGCTCCAAGTTATGCTGAGGGGCAAGGATACCTTTTGGTTAGCTGCAGAACTGGAGATTCAGACTAATTAAAATACATTTTTAATACGTAGAGTACAAAGTGGGATGCGTGTCTCTGGTGGGAATGCTTTGACTACAAAAGCCCTGCTCCAGCTGCAGGAGTTGTCTCCGCATCTTCTCCTCTTTCATGCCCGCGTGATTGCGATGATGCATCATTTGAATTTTTGGTGGCTCGGTTCTTTTTCTCTTGGGAACCATGAAGCTCTGCTGTTCTGCAGTAATAGCGTAAGCTGACCTTCATGTTGAGAAGTAAAGAAGCATGAAAATAGTTGAAATCATTAAATAAGACAAGTAATACCTTTATTTAGGTGAAGAATGAAGTTTTACATAGAAAAACAGCTTCATTTTTCTTTTATTTCTTCAAGGCTGGTCTGAGGGGAGATACATTGAGACCCTATTGTCTTTCCGCCTGTCAGGCATAGAGTTTAGAGTAAGACAAGGATACAGAGCTGTGGTAAGAGATAGAAAGATAATAACTTTAATCCACTGTTTTTTGAAGACACGTTAGTGGAGTTTTAGTTTTTTATGCCTCATACACTTTTTCCAGAGTCATGCGTTGTAACACCATTCGTAGTTTTTTCTTTAACTTCTTGTGATAGCAACACAGTGCTTGGATTACCATCTATAATAGGGAAGAGTACTAAACACATATATATATAAAAAAAATACGTTCATATAAAAATCTAGTTCTCTCTGTCACTTTTAGATCTGGAGGGACTCCACTGGCTTTGAGTTAGATTGCATTGACTCCCGTTAAGGCAAGCACAACCCAGCACATTCACTTGATGTAACTTTATTTTAAATTCACGGTTTGTGCAAGTTAGCAGTGAAAAGTACAAGGGATTTTTTTTTTTTAAAAAAAGATTGAATCTATGAGATGACAAAGCCACCCTTTAAGTACACGCGATTGAGAGTCTTCCCATTCAGAAGGCTTGACAGGGTTGGGCACTTGCTGACAGCAGTTATCTTTCTTGGGTCAGTAGAAACACATTTCTTATTCAAACATGCAAAGAGAAGACACTTTGCATTAGGAAACGCTGACATTTCTCTCAGTTAAAATTGTTTCCTCTTGTCGCAAGATCAGCTGTCATCTCGCAAAAGGTATTTCTAGAAGTAGGGAGGTCATCCCAACACACAGCTCTCTAAACTAGCTGTTTCTGCTGGCATGTGTTCGATTAGTCCCGGAGTCCCTGCTATGGGCTCATTACAACCAATCTTTGACATTTTTGGTAATAAATGCAGCCTGCTGTGCTCCTTAAAGGGAAAAGCTGATTTGTTTGAAGCCGGTGTTTGAGACCCAGACCCACACCTGCTTTCCGTGGCGTCGCAGAATTCCCACACGGCATTTCGAGGAGGTCTTTAGAAGACCACGTGGAATGACAGCCTGCCTCAGTACTGCCCTGCAAACAGGACAGGTTTTAGAGCATGTTCTTCATCTGAGGGACCTTCAGGCAAGCGAAGGTCGGGGCTGTAGCATGGTCTTTGCAGGAGTATACACATTAAATTTAATTTTTAAATTTGCTTCTTTCTTGCGCTGCGGAAAACGACGTGCTCTTCCTCTCCCAGAGGCGCCTGGGATCTGCTGGCACACGGATAAGTTATTGCGTTTTCTATCTCGGAGCCTGTGATACCACGTCCTGATGTGCTGTCTGCTGCGGGACAACCTCGGTAACCGAGCACCCACGAGTGCATTTACTGTGGTACAGCGAACTTTAGAGTTTTGTCTCCACAAACCTACTTTGTATACAAAACTGCTTAGCTGCAGAATGGCTCCTCTCTTGTATTTCATTTAAGTTACACCATTCACACAAATAAAAAATCCTTCCGAGTCCATAGGGTTGCACGCTGGGGTCTGTCCTAGTCCTTTATCCAAAGGCCGTTTAGTGAGGACTTTGATACTACTTGCTGATATGAATTCTGTGAAACCCCAGATCTCCTGGACATCTTTTGTAGATCTTCATTAACCTTTTTAGGGTTTTTCCTTCCTTTTCTGGTACAGTATCTAGCATAAAATATCCTCAGTCTGCAACTGGGGCGTTTTGATAGGGCTGAAAACATCCAGTGTTTTCATCTGGATGTGGAATAAGCGTAAGCTTTGGAGATGTTATGGGAAATTATTTTTATCTGAGGGTAGAATTTTAAGGTTTTCATGCAGAGCCGGGGCAAAGTACAGTATAAGCATCCTACAGTGCAAGGCTCTTCTGGAAAAAAAATCTCACTAAACTTCCCCTTTCCAACAATTCACAGACATTTTCTGGGAAAAAAAAAAAAAAATTCTGTGAAGCATTGTAAGGTTTTTGGGGAAAAAAGTCTGCAGTTTGTTCAAGCTTTTTATATTGCCACAATATAATTAGAAGAAACATGAAAACAGCATGTGTTTTTGTTTCCTCTGCAACCCCCCTCACCAGCCTTCTTCACATATGCATGCCTTTAAAATATTCAGTACTGAGAAAAAAAAAAACACATAGAGAGCAAATATGGCAGTGTTTGACATTTATTGATGCATAAAATATTTATAGAATGTATATTTATAGTGCTTGACATTTTATATATATATGGATACATATTTCCAGGCTCACTGTGTTACATCTGTCTGCTTTAGGGTGCCAGGTTGTCCTTATTTGTGGTGTCTTACCTGTGTTTAATACTGCCTAATTTCCACCAAAGTAATTATGCAAATTACTCACTTTAAATGGTGTGCTTAGGAAAAATACAGGGCACACCTACCCCACTGCAGGAAAGGTGTTGGTGAGGGCGGTATAATTGTTGAACGCATCCATTTGGTAGGAAAGTCGACACTCGGATATGCATATACTGGAGATAAACCATAAAAAAAAAAGAAAGCATCAAGCTTTCTGGCAGTCTAGAAAAATGCCAGCAATTAAAAAACAAGGGGGGGAGGGAGAGAAATGGGGGGAGAGGAGCAATAGTTCTGGTGGAAGGAATGAGAAGCTGCAGGCAAGCGGGGTCAGGGTCCTGGAGCGTGCGTGTCGTAAAGAATAACTGGCAGGAATCTGTGAATTACAAGTCTATAAATTAATTGCAGGCTTCTGGTGACATCGCAATAAACCACACTAATGAAGATGGAGTAGTTTATGATTTTGTCAGAGCTCTGAAAAATTATACGGTTTATAAACTACACAGATACTGGTGGTTTTATGTGAGTTTGTTGAATAAATTGTGCTAGGACTCTAGCGTTAAAAAAAAAAAAGTGTTAAAAATTAACATATGAATGTGGTTCCATCTTAATTTTTTTCTTCAGCTTTTTCTTACCCAAAAGGCTTGTTTCTTTTTCCTTGAGCCATCCTATCCAATGCTGATTCCTCATAACTCTGCCACTAAATTGCCTCTTTTTGTATATCTCTAGTGTAAGTGAGACTATTTTTTTAAAAACCTCTTGATCAGCATCCTAGTTACCGGTGTTCTCTTATGAGCGATGTTTTATTTCAAAAAGCATCTACAAAATTTCCTGCATTGTAGCTGTGTGGTCTGGAGACCCTGATTTAATATTTGTATGGCCACAGAGCAAGAAGAGCCCAGCCCGGAGCGGTTCTGATCCACACACGCGCATCCGTCTGAGCCTTTTTGATGGGAAATTGGGTGGCTAAGTTAATCAGGACACCTCATCAGTTTTAATTTGCACGCATTGGGTTTGATCTGAACTGGATTGGGAGCTTCTAGGTATCCTAAATTATTAAATATGTGGTAAACAAGGACCAATCTGAGAGAGGAATGGAGAAGATGGGGCATGGGAACAGTGCTGGAGGGGCCCAGGGCAGATAGATGCTTATTTAAGTGTAGGTAACTTCGCTCAAAAGCAGAAACAATTGCTAAAATCAAGAAAACGCTGACATGAAAACTTCCCAGTCTTACTTTGATCTGCTTGGTTTTATGCAATATACGCAGTTTTTAAATAAAATAATCTCATTTTCTCAAAGGTGTTTCTACCTTGTTGTGCATACAAGTTTGGAGAGCACTTAGGATTAATTGGAAACATATGATTGAAGAGGTGATGATGTCTGGGACTCTGTCTTCATTTATTACCAAAGCTGGAAACTCTACTGTCAATAAGGGGGGGGAAAGAAAGAGTTTTGTGGTTAAGGTGATGAAATGCAAACCCTGAAGAACACGATTTTATCTGTATGTCTGCCATAGCATTCCTACCAGCCACGGGTTTGGCCGCTTGCACCACGCGTTCATATGTTGCAACTATTTTCCTCGTCTTCTGCATCCCCGATGAGACTTTCTGGTCTGATGTGCAAAAAAACCCACGTTAGTGTATTCAGTGCTGCGTAACAGAGCCTGCTCTAAATCGTACCGAACTGGACACGAAAAATGAGGGGGGTACTTTTGCCCTTTCACTGGTAGCTTGGCTAGTAGTACCTCTTAGTGTCCAACTCCTATGAGTTTAAAAACATTTCTGGATCACACAGGTATTGTAGAAATAGGAACCAGAGGGAAAATGCCCACTGGGAAATGAATCATTTTGTTTGCAGAGAAAAGTTTGAAAGCTAGAAAGCACGAAGCCATGTACTAAATAGGAAGCTTGAAATTAAATCCTGAATTGCTCTTTTGGCGAGCGAGGTCCTCCTGGAGTGCCAAGGGAGGAGGCTGTGAAGAAACAGAATTTGATCGTGTAATTGAGGAGTGCACTGTAATCCTTGCAAACCTGCAGCCTGAGTTAGGGAAGCAAGGACAACCTTGATTAGAACATTTCATAGCTTCTGTGCAATTTATTGTATAACCTTCACCTTTTTTTTTTTTTTTTTAATTTGGAAGGGGTTTTTTTATTATATTTATGGCTTTATAAATACTATAATCGGACATCGGGAATGATGGCTCGAGAAATACCGTTGGATTTTCTGTCTGAAATGATAAGTCATGGACGGTATTTAGAAATTAATCAAATCTGGCTTCTTGGCAACTATGGATATTCAAAGCAGAGACCATCGTTCCCTTACAAAAACTGACAAAATGTACGTGGGCTGCTCAGTTCTTGCATGTGTTTTTCAGTACGATGCGGGGGGAGAGGCTCATTAGAAATATGACGTTATTAGCAGTTTTCCTCAAATTATTAATTTCCATCATCCTAGTATTACAATAATGATGAAACTAAATTAAATTAGCATATCATATAGCATACTGAAAAACTGTGAATACATTATAGTAATACAAGGCAACAGATAATTGCTAGCTTAATAAGAATTCGTTTTCAGCGAAGGCAATTCAACCTTTTTCTTCTTCCAATCACTAGGGACAGATTTCCTGGTTATTGATTATCTCCTCATCTTCTAATAAACCCAGTCAGAAGTCCTTCTCAGTAATAAGAAAACGTCTCTACTCAAAATACTTCCAAATCTGTATCATTTGTCAGTGGACTTGTCTTCTGCCTGTCCATATGTTGACTCGTAGGACCTTGTTGCGTATGCAGTTGGCATCTGATCCTTTGAAATGAGTGAGATTTTATTACCCCTGTACTCACTTAGTGAGAGTTACAGATGTATTTTGTTATGCATAAGTCTTACGTGTCTTCTAAATTGAGTTTTTAATTCTTTCTTTTGGCAAAACCAAAAAATGTGAAGTGTTTAAGTGTATCTCCTAGAATAAATGCTTTCCCTAGTATTTCATTTTTAATAGGCTTAGGGTTAAAGAGAATAATTTGAATTACAGGTATGTTTTCTAGATATGTCTAATATTATTTGAGCCTATTGAAATGATTTACTTGCTAAGCCTTAGTTTATATCCACTCATTGCCGCTTTCATTTTTTTTCCCCATCTTTTTTGCAGTTCCACCGTGGTTTTTAATTCGCCCTTCAAATCTTTATGCCTACGAGAGTATGGATATTGAGTTTGAATGTGCCGTGTCTGGTAAACCTGTTCCTACGGTGGAGTGGATCAAGAACGGAGAAGTGGTCATTCCCAGCGACTATTTTCAGATAGTGGTAATTATCTGGCTTTTATTACTGATTTTCTTTTTTTTTAACCCAGTTGTGAAAGGTATTCTGACATTTGATCCAATCGTTGCTGTCATAAACACGTTGGTCTTCCCAAAGAAAACAAAATTTCTGCTGCCTCCTAATACAAATAAGGCACACTGCATTGCGGTGTGTTAGGTCAAGTACGTTGACATTGTCTCCCAGTCTTAGTGAGAGCTGAACCTGGTCTTTTTGTGGAGAAGTAAGTGTGTCAGGTCATGCTCTGAGTTGCTATTAATAATATTGTGTACCACGTGTTAATGACTTCCCTTTCCTCACCACTGCCCTTGGTGAACAAAAATAATAGATCTCTTCTCCAAGGAAATTGTACTCTTGACAGTGGGGGTTAAAAATGGTAAGGGTCGTTTGACACAGTTACAGCTTTTCGAAGAGAATTGTTGTGCATCCTACCCAAAGTAACATCCCCATCCAGGACTTCAACCTGTTTTATTTAAATGTCACTGTCAGACAGGCTAAGCATTTATGCTGTGTCTTCTGAAAGGGCTAATTTAGCTGGCCTCTCCTGAAAGCCTTGAAAGCTCACTTGTAAGTGAGCCGAGATGTTGGGGAACACCCCTGACAACTCGTGAAGATGTCCATAGGCCACAAGGTGCGGCTTGTGCAGAGACGTGGCTTGGTTCAGCGCTTTCTGATCATTCACCCTGTAACAAATAACATTGATTATCATCACATCTTTCAATTACCTATTAAAAAAGTTCTTTCTAATGTGGTTTTCATGCAGGATAGGCTTATGCTGCCATATACAATGGCAAATTTGATTGATTTTTTTTTTTTTTTTATGCCTTGTTGCTTTTTAGAAAGCAGCCAGGAGTTGTCCAAGGCAAGGACAGCTCTACTGCTGTCATGGTCATGTGGTGGAGGTGTTAGAAAATTATTTCACTTAATAGTTAACAGAAGGTACATTTCAGCCGGCGCATACACCTCGCTTGAGATTTTTTACCCAACTTAATTGGTTTTTGCTTGTGCTAACAGAAGTTAAAAGTTAAATCTGTTTCAAATGAAGTAAGTGTAGTGTGACCTTTTCTTGAGGATCTCCAGGCCTCAAGCCATAAGGAGGGTTTGACCTTCAGAAACAGTATTTGTTCAAAGATGCAGAAGTTGAAAGTTCTTTTAAATCTCCCCTGCAGCAAAGGGCCAAGAGAAAATTTAGAGCACTACTCAAGTGATGGCTGTAATTTGGAGCTTTAAGTCTTGAGAAAAGTGTTGGATGGACTCTGTGCAGGAAAGTGAATTCACCCTTGGGCCATAGGCACCGTCAGACGAAATGCAAAGACCATAAGGTGTCAAGAGATTTCTAATGAAAGGGTTTATGGTTGCAGCCCTCAAAGGACCAGGGCTATGTGAGCTGGGGCTGAGATTACATACACAGTACCGTGTTTCACAGAGTAGCTGTTCTGGAAAGGTTTTATAATCCGCATTCACTTTGGATGGTATTTTTCTAATTAATTCTCTCCACTTCCTTCCTTTCTTTTCCGCTGTCTCTCTAGGGTGGCAGCAACTTACGGATTCTGGGCTTGGTAAAGTCAGATGAAGGTTTTTATCAGTGTGTAGCTGAAAATGAAGCTGGAAACGCACAGGCCAGTGCACAGCTAATCATCCCAGAGCCTGGTAAGATGCAAAGGACATACAGAATTGTAGATGTAATTAATGCTATTAACATAAAAATCCCAAATGAGCAGCTAGTATTCTTTACTCCCTCTTACTTATCCAGCTGGCTGGCTGTAGTTAAAAGCGTGTCCAGGCTATCAGATAGCTTGAGGCATTTTGTTCATCGGGGCAATTACGTATGCTGGCCTTGTCCTAGAAGTGACTCTAGAGGCCAACTAAACCTGCATGAAAAGCCAACAGCAACGTCTTGCTATCTATTGGTGGGCTTTGCCTTGCTGAAATATGAGAAGGTGATCACAGATGGGTGAGGTGATGGAATAAAGTAATCCATAAGCAATAGAGAACTGTACCATACATAGTTCTGCACTAGGCTGTTGTAGGACATTTGTCTTGGGGAAAGGGAAGAGAAGAAAAAGAGAGGAAGAGAAAGAACAGTTTGCCAGTGGGGTATCAAACAGTTTGGGAGTGAGATGTCAAGTGCAGCCAGCCGTTGTGATCAGAAGGTTTTTGTTTATGTGCTGGACGGATGAGATTTTTTTTGTTCTTGTTGTTGCTCTGAAATTAATAGGTGTTTGGTTTTATGGACTGCACTGTGCAGCAGCGTAAGTGTTTACTGCTTTTTGGGTTTTTAAGTAACAGAAAGATGTCTTCATCTTAAGCTAGGTGATATGTAAAACATGGATAAAAGCCTTCCAAAGTTTCTGCATTGTAAATGATTAATGACCTGCAGGTTACACTTGCTACTTCTTGTGAATTGTGCTAATAAGCTGAGAACAGGAGACCGTGCCAAAACGTTCCCCGATTTGGACTGGGAAGAGCAGAATCTTGGTAGCCCACAAATACTCAATCGAGACAGCCTTACTGAGATCAATTTACGAGCCTGATAGCTCATACCATGGAATTTCTTTGGGAAATCCTTTGAAAACTTTCCACACAGCATCAGTACAACGTTTTAAAGCTTTGCCAAAAGTCTGGCCTTCTGGAAACACAGAAATATGTATGGCTATGGTCCACGTTCTTGTTAGTTGCAGTAGTCTGACTCTTAAGGACTCCTGTCTGCACACTGAGCAGGAATGTTTGCTGAGATCCATCAAAGTTCAGTCCTGTTAGCTGTTGTGTTATGAGCACTGTTTTCCAGAGTGGTTCCCAGCAGTACGGAGGGAGGTGGCGGGACCAGGTGGCCATGGCCGAGATCATCTGGTAGGCATAAGCGAGGGGTAAGCACCACTGGAAGCCTCAGATCCCCAGTTTGCAAAGTCCTCTCCATGAAAATACTTAAGGCCAATGAAAATGGGAACACGGCTAAGGTTTCTCCTTCTGTTTTCTGTCTTGGTCCCAAATGGATGGCTGAACGTGGATTTTGCACATCTTTGAAGCTCACCTCCCTCTTATTCCTTCTCCCTTGTGATTCAGCATCTCGTTTATAAGCCTCTTCTCTTTGTTTTCTCTCCACTGCCTGAAAGCAACTCCAGTAGCAACTGGGGAATTGTCAGAGACCTCTCAGCTCCTCTCTCCCTCTTACCTAGGCACTCATGCCGCAGACACTTTGCAGCCGTGAAACTGTGCGGCTTAGTGGGAGATCTGGGTGAGGGGGGGGTAAGTGGAGAAGAAATGTCATGTCCATAGAGTCATTATTGTCATCCTGCTCCTGCTGGCGTGACCCTCCAGCCTGGGCTCCCCCCTCACCCTGCTCTGCGGCGCTAGTCGGCTAACTGAGGTTGGTGGTTGGGTGTCGGGATCAAGAGGCAGATACTTCTGTGGGTTCCCACTTTTGTACGTGCCCTCCACCTGGTGCAGCGCAGGAACTTGCCAGATGAGCGTTCCCCTCTGTGCAGTCACCAGAGGTGATGGTGAGGTTATCTTCCCTTAGGGGCGAATGTGAAAATGAGAAGGCACTGTCAAAATAGATTTCACCGGCAGAAAAAAAGGGCTGTGTGATATTGAGGAAGGCTGGCTGGGATCTTCATCCCGCTCAGAAACAACCTGCTGCATTTCCGATCTCACTGTGGGAGATGGGCGGTTGCTTTGCCTTTGTTTTTTGTTTGCTTTCTTTCTGCTTTCTTTTGAGCTGAATCTCACGTTCGTCCACTTGGATTATATTTGCACGCGTGAACATCTGAAGGAAATGGGCCATCTCCCACTGTGGTGGGGTTTAATCTGGTGCTAGGATCATCCTAGGGGAATAACTGGATAACTCATTGCTGCTCCCAGCGAGTCATTGCAAGTGAAATGCTGTCAGGAAATTTTACGCTCTGTGCCGGTGTTTATTATGTTTGGCGTTGGATTAAAATTAAAATAGAAGAAAATGAAAAGAAAATCCTAAAGAGCTACGGGACACCATTGTAAACTGTCTCTGTTTCCCTTTTTAAGTGATGGATTACTTTTTTCTGGCTATTTAATCAGATCTTCAAACAATGCCATTCCAATTCCTCCGAGATGAAGGGAGGGCCAGCATGCGCAGATGGTGGAGGAGCCAGCTGTAAATACAAATGAAGCGCTGGGGCTGGCCGTGGCGGGAGGAACGTGTAGACCCCTCTGCTCTGATTCTGCTGGGCCACGCTCAGCCCGTCTTCGGTGCTTGGCTTGAGCTCCGCGTGGCACCGCCGAGTAGCTGGGGTCTGGCCGGGGGGGCCGTGGCGGGGGCTCTCTTCTTTGTCTGCTGATTCGTAAAACTGCAGCTAGTTTTTGCTTTTATTTATTGCACATAATTTTTGACCATCCGGTGGGCTTGAAGACGTTGTGTAGGTACTGTTGGGGGATTTTGGAAGTTTTATTCAGGTAGAAGGGTATAATCAGTCTGGTCGCTCCTCCTAGCGTTGTTAGGCCGACGTGTAGACTCGCATCCGCTGCTGACCACCTTTAACTGTAGGACTTGAAGTAGCAGCACAGAAGTTGGCATTAAAGCAAGTATAAATGAGCTCAGATTGAGACCAAATATACCCCTTGTAAAGGCCTGCAATGCTAAATTGGAAGTAGACAATCCTGAAATGAGAAGTGAAAGCCAAAGGGGCTGTGAGCTCACGCAGATAATAGCTTCCACTTTTAGTATTCCAGATGTGGCTACAAGATGCTCAAAACTATTTCATATGTGTTGCTTAGACTATAAAAAGCCAACGAGCTCCCTGAGAAATATAAAACTTCTGTCGTTTAAACTGAGATTATGACCGGAGAGGCACTGTACGTAACAGTGTATTATGAATGAAGGTAAAATAAGCGATGGTAGATGGTCTGCAATACACGCGTTAGTCAATAAATCAAAGTACCTTTGTGGATTCCAGCACACTTGGGTAAAAGGCGCTTGGGATTGTTTCTTCTCCTTTTCCCTTTCTCTCCCATTCACAACTGTAATGTTGCCCTCTTAGGAAGAGATGGCTCACCAGTTTATAACAAGAAATAAGAAATGCAACTTTAAATGCTTCTTATTTCTGTAAACCAAAGCAATAAATGAGCCAGATTTAAGGACTTCAGTTCTCTCATCTCCCAACACGCATGTTCCGGGTTTCTCGGGCCACTCTGCTGCTCGGCTTCCCCTCTTTCTGCTCCCTAACTCTGCTCATGGGCGATGGAATTTATATGGTCTGCAGGAATGCATGATCGTAGTGAGCAGGTACCAGGAATAAAGCCTACAGTATGTACTTCTGGTTACACGTACCGGAAAACAAATTCTCAGCAAGAAAAAGCAGATGAAAGAGATCTCAGCTGGCTGTCTTATTTTTATAACTCTATAAAACCTGTTATTTGCACACCTGGAAAATGAATAGGGAACAGCGTGGTGGCGAGTGATGGACATGCATAACTTCAGATGAGGAGAGTGTCCCAGGGCAAAATCTTCCTATAAAGAACTCCCAGGCAGTTATTTGCTTTATGCCAGTGGCTCCTCATGGATCCATCCTTCAGATAGTCACGAGATATGTGGGGGGGTTGTTTTATTCTGGCAGGTGAAAGATCAGATAAAGGCAGCCCTGAAGTAATCAACGTGTATATACAGTAGGATAATCGTTAGCTATGTTCCTGCAGTAAATTCCTTGCTAGAAAAATCTTTACCTTAGGCAGACAGCCTCTCCCAGAGACTGGTAAAGGTGATGTAAATCGGTCTTCGCTCCTGGCGTTATAGGCAGTAGCTAATTTGGCAAACAGGGCACCAAAGAAAATGATCTCTTAGGCGGCGTGACTAACCGGGACCTGGGCCGTCTGCGCTGCCCACGCAAGGAGGGGACACGGCGCCAGAGCTGCTTGAAGAAGGGATTGCCTGTCCATCCATGGATGCTCTCCAGATGTTTGAGGGTGTCCAAAGACGGACGTTGCAGGGAGACCGGGAAGGGTCCAGAGAGCCGAAGCTCGCGGGTGGCCTGGCCCTCGCTGGCTGGTCCTCATCGAGCGGGCGTTTAACGCCGAGCCCCGCTGCTCGGGTGCAGCTTTCTGCGACGTTCACTTTGTCCTTCTTGCCATGTGCTTTTTCTTTCTTTTTAATTCCTCTACTTACAAGTTGCGTGGCTCCTTCTCATGTCAGATTTTCAGCTTAGCAGCTAGCAGGTTTAACATTTTTGCATGCGCAAGATCTTTGCAAAGACTTTGTGTTTCTGTATAATAAGACTTAGATTGGGAAACCTGTGAATTACTTTTCTTCGCGAAAGAAACAGGGGTTGACTCAAGTAATTTTCAGAAACCTTCCCCGCTCCCTGAATTTGTATTACAAAAACATTCTGTGAGGCACCATTTCCCCTCCCTTTATTTTCATAAGTATTATTTCGTATTATTTATAATTACTTATTCTAGTACTTATATTACTTATTATCTATAATTCTAGTATAGTATTATTTATAATTACATCCCCATTAAAAAAGCAACCACAAAACAAAATCCATCTCTGTGCTAAGAAGCTGAACTAATATTGGCATTAAAACTTCAGATTTTTAGACCTTGGAAGTCCGTTGGAAAGCCAAACCAGCTATGTTAATCTTGCGTATGGTTAGCCTTAAAATTAATCTGAAATAAACCCCATGATTTCAAATAGCAGGAAAAACAGGTTTTAGTTTG
This sequence comes from Scopus umbretta, assembly GCA_013400535.1. NCBI lineage: Eukaryota > Metazoa > Chordata > Aves > Pelecaniformes > Scopidae > Scopus > Scopus umbretta. Next base: position 19,686 of record VZTL01017412.1, read on the forward strand.
TTTGTTTGGGTTTTTTTTTTAACGATTAGTAAAACAGTGAAAAAGTAGTAATGAGAAATGCTCTTTATTGGAAATTTGACAAAGAGGTTGGGCAGATGTATCTTTGTGCTAATAATCCTGATGCTGCCTTCCAGAGGAAGGTGGAATGTGCTGTCTCTTCACTCTGCTCTTTATACCCTGATTTAGAAACAGCAAATTTCACAGAGCTACTTTGCATTGTGTAGGCAGAGACAGAGCAGAAGAAAGAAGTGAGAGACTATTTCAAGATCCCACTCATAAATTTGAGAGTAGAATATATATATTTTTTTTTCCTCTGCTCGTGCAGAGAATAGTAGTTCTACTGGGATGTGGAAATGTATGTATTTTCTGAAGGCTTATTTAGTCATGTGGTGCAAGTTATAACTGACCATATGGACTTCTGCTAACTAAAACCAGGGAGGTGGTGTGCAGCATCACTCTCCATCGCACACAGTTCTCCAGCACCATCTGAGCAGACCCAGCGCCCTCAAAGTCTGCTTTTAGCTGCAGGAGTGTTTTCCCTGACATGCCCTATAGCATGCAACCCACCTCTGGTTCTGTGCTATAAAAGCTGCACCCTGCTGCGCTGCAACACAGCCCTGAGTATTTCAGATGCTTTGAAATGAAAGAAATCATGCAAAGTTGTAAATATACCTTAGGGATATGAGGTGTAACCTTCCGTGGGATGCAGCTCCAAGGATGAAGTGCGATGTAGCCCAGACATGGTCATTTATTCCCAAAGGTGAGGTGACAGCCCCGGGCAGTGGGAGGCTGTGCCTGATGACTCTGGACCCTGGAGGAATTTCATGTGCTGTATCTCCATCCTGTCTGGAGCCCTACCACTGGTGATGGCCAAAGGGGTGCCTCAGGGGAAACTGCTGGCAGCAAAAAGCAGTAAAAGCACCTGATGCCCAGGGCTGGGGAGAAGAATAACCCCCTGAACCATAGTGTCAGGATTTTTTTTTGTGTTGAAGCAAGAGATTTAATGTCCTTATTTTGGTATGCACAACTGGTAAGCTGTTTGCATTTATTGCAGCGCATAAGCAGTAATAATCATGATAATAGTAAGAATAAATTTTGTTTATATATTTTTATGGTGGTCTTTGCCATAATATTATGACACCTTCCTGGGGATTTATAACAGACATATGCAAAAATACAAAATCAGCAGAATATTCTTCTAGTTAAAAAAAAAGGTTGATACATAAAGGCCATCCTAAAAGCAGCAGAGGTGCTTAGAAGGCACCTCTAGATAGGTGCACTGCAAGGGATTATCTTGGAAGATTTTTGGATCTTCCATCTTTGCAGGTCTTTAAGAACGAGTTAGGTAAACATCTGCTAGGGATATTTTTATTCCGGCCATTTTTATTTCCGGGGTGTAGGAAAGGACTAGTTGGGTTTATGAGATCGTGTCTGGAGCTGCTTTCCATTGATCTAGTGAACACGGCTGGAAACTTTGGACTGTCACAGATTCTGGAAAGATGCGGTTAGAGGTGCTTGATCTTGTCTTAAAATAGTGGTATAGAAATCGGTGGCTTTGTTCTGTAAGAGCTATAATGCTTTCAAAGCCTGGCAGCTGGGTTTCTACACCACTACAGTCTCCTGTGAAGCTCAGGAGATGAGCATCGGTGCTGGAGTGTCTCTGCTTTCCCCCGACCGAGTGAAATTGCAGCGCAAGTAAAATTTTGAACATTTGGACAGTCGGGGGGAAATTCAGCAAGAGAGAGGCCCTGGTCTGGGGAAGAGGGCTCATGTGAGAGTGTGGTGAGACCAGGAGATGTCTCCTGCTCTGAAGTAGAATGCATCTCTTCTCGTCAGTGGATGTATTTGTATGAAATGTCAGGTGTTCTGGGGTGAGATGTTTCCCAGCTGTGCTGGAGCCACCTTGCTGCCTGTGAAAGACCTGAGTAAGGTGAACAGGACGAGTTTTCATAGGCAGCGTTGACAGGAGAGAGAAGAGTGCAGCCCAAAATTAATGGTCCTGTCGTAAGCAGGAGGGGTGAGCTTGTAGCTTTTATATGTCTGAGATAGGAAGGAGTTGGACCTGGACATTCCCCGTCCCTGTGGAGAGCTGCTGATGGGTGGCCGCTTCACGGCATGGGAGACTGCACTGCTTTCGCCTCGGGTTTTGGGTTGCGTGTCTCTCTCGGCGCCACTAATGCACCCTCCATGAGATGGGTGAACGCGCCAGTGCCTGGGGCAGGCAGGGAGCTCTCGGGATTTGGGCGCAGGTTTGTACGACCAGGGAGAGAAGTACAGGTGAGCCAGGAGCTCCTGGGAGAAATGGAAGGATCTGGGGAGCTGTCATGCTTTCAGCAGTCAACAGCAGATGAGCGCGGGACTGGAAGGTTGACATTTTAGAAGCCATTTTTGAAGTTACCTCAGTCACCTAAGGTGTCAGTTAGACACCTAAGAACATTTGTGCTTCCTGAATCATTTATGAACATGTTTGTGCTTTCTTTAAAAAAATCAAAACATACAGTTCAAGAGAAAAATTTTCAAACTACCCTAAATCTATTTAATCAATTTGAAAAAAGAGAAGGTTAACAATCTCCTATAATGGTATTAACCATTTAAAATCCAGCCTTACCATGATTTTTTGCCTTTAATCAAGGATATATGTTGATAAATAACAGTCATGGGAAACAGGAATACAATTAAGGTTTAAGTGATGTTAATTAAAATATCACTTACGGTATATTGACTTTACGTGGTAATGTCAGAATAATCAGAAGGTAGAATGAATAACTGCATGATTAGTTCTAAGACTTTGAGATCTGTTAGAATTTAATTTGTCAGAATAGCAGAACTGAAATGACAGTTAGAAATAGGGGAAGTGGTGTATTTTTTAGTCCTATATGAGTTGCAGATAACTGAATATAGTGACTTCATACAGGAACTTTTACTGAAAATTGAGAGAGACTACAGGCTGCGGGTCCCACAAGGAGGCCTGCTGTGACTCCACCGACACCGGTGAAGAGGGATTTACTGTCAGGAGAGGAGACAGCCCAAGTTCCAGAGAAGCCATGGCCATTCTTGAATGTATGTGTAGGCTCTGAGGGTTGGCTATAGGCCCAGATCCTTCTGCCCCTTATTTCCAGGGAAATATCTGTGGCCTGAGTGTCAACAATTTAATAGTAAGTTGTGGGGGGCCCTGCTGGACTTTGCAGCTTGTGTGGGCGCAGACTTTCTCCCTCTAAACCACCTCTGAAGAAAGGAATTGGGGGGGAAAATATGGAGAAAAGCCTTAGAGAGGAAAGACAGACCGGTGCCTAAACTGCTAGTCTGACCTTGGCGTGACAAAGGTTTCGTCACAAACCTCCCAGTAACTCACCGGGATGCCTACTGATCGAACGAGTTCAGTAGCATTTGCCTGTTTATCAAAGGTGTCCTAAAAATAACTAAGTTGGAAAGCACGAGGTGGTCATATATTCTGTAGCTGGCCGCTGGCGAGGCGTTTAAGTTATTTAAGACTTGTTCACCTCCGTGCGGCTCGCGTCCTTCTAGCCTTGTTCGTTTGGCCACAGACAACTGGGTGTTTCATCCTCGGCTTCTGACTTCGCCTGCCACTTCGCCAGCCAGAGCGCGCTTAATTTCGAAGTTAACGCCTCTCTTTGCCATCTATTTTCCCCCTTTTGCAGGTACTCGTTTTTCCCTAAACCGAACGGCGTCCTTTAGAAGCGTAGATGAAGTTGCACTGCAGGGTTCAGGAGTAATAAGGTCAGGACATGCATTGTCTGCAGTCCTGAGCGCTGATGGGTTTTTAGAGGTAGCGCAGTACCTTGTCACCTTCCCAGCAGAAACCTATTTGCCGAGCTGCCATTTGATCAACGATAAGAAAGGGTAAGAAATAGCTGAATGTGTTTGGTTTATGGCGAAACAGCAAATTAATCTTCGGGCATATTTGTCAGTGATACGAAGTTTCTATCTTTGCTCCCCGAGGGAGAGATTTAGGGAAAATAGCCCCCAAACATGGAGACTTGTACGTGGCCCTGTTTAGGAAGCTGCTAGATACTACATTGATTTCATTAGCACCTACAGTTCAAACAATGAAAGGTTGTGAGCTTTGCCATCCCTGCGTACACGTGTTTGTGCTCTCCTATGTGCAAAAAGTCATTTTTCCATGTTGCAAAAGATGAGTCTGGGAGAGAATTATAAGAAGAAGGGCAAACTTTGGCTCTTTGCCACCTGGAATAAAATCCATTTAATTCACCCTGACTATCCTTGTTATGGTGTTAAATATAGACTAAATAGTTTAATATGGATTTATGTAATGAGCTCACAAATTGATTTTGCAGCGCAAGCTCTGTTTAGGAGCAGACAGTCTCTTGTTAAGATCAAAGCAGTGCTCCTGCCTTTTGACACTGCCAAGCACGGGCTTGGGGGCAAAGATGATGATATTTTTTTTTCTCTTTTGGGTCTGATGTTGATTCAGACCTATTAGGACTTTCTCTGTTTCTCTATTTACATCTGTGGGATCAGAGAGTAATAAGGAGGCAAAAAAATAAAATAATTTTTAAAGTCACCAAAAAAGGCACCTTGTGCAAGCTCCTGAGGGAGGAGGCAGGCACATTTCTTCTAGGAATGCAAATGTCTTCTCTGAGTGACAGAAGGAAAAAAAAAAAAACCCACCACAACAGGCTTCTCATATTCTCCGCCTTCCTCTCCTCTATCTCTTCCTTCTCTCCTATTCCCCCCCCACCAGCACTACCATTTAGGGGTGATTTCATGCCCCTTGTTTAAACATTAATTATTTAGCTGGAGTGATTTGCTAATCATTTGCAGAATGAAATTTCTTGGAAGTTTAGGAGATGAATCCCTGAGATGCTGCATCTTTCATCCACCCCTTCCCCTGTCTGGCTCAGTGGCCTCGGTTAGATGTAATTGTAATTGGTGTCTGGGTTGGGATGACAGTGTCAGCCTATCATTTCAGGGTTTAGAGCTGTACATTGGATAGCCAGATTTGTAATTATAATGTGCTTTACTCCTATTTATATTCAGCAATGTTCTCGCCTTGCTGTTCCTTTCCCTGGGAGTGGAAGATTGGGCTGGGGAGGGGTGGCTCGAGAGCAGTGAGAGCCATTATTTGTTCAGAAAACACCCTGATTCTCTGAGGAATAGAGGGCCAAGGTGAGCAGCCATCAGAAGTTACCATTTACTGTCCTGGAGCACGTACTCTGAAATTTGTCCTGTCAAAATCAAACGTGCTGGCCCCTCCAGCAGGAAAAAGCAGAGATTTCCTTGCGCGGATAGCCGGAATGGCGTTATCTGCGCTGCGTGCCAGCGCCGTGCCCCGGTCAGGCTGCTAGGCAGGGGAGTTCTCTTACAGTGGCCTCTTAAAGATGATTATTTAATGGTCTGTTTTCCTCCAACGTGTCTGCTTTCAGTTGTAGCTGCAGTACCACAAATACAGATTTGCAGAAGTCAACAACTTGGTACCACTGGAGCCGGGGGGTCAGGATCAATTTCCGTGTCTACTATAATTTTCCTTGCATTGGTAGAAGTTAATTTTTGAAAAAGTCTGAGGGTTTGATTAAGTGAAGAGAGTCCCGCTGGCCTCGTCAAGCTGCGGCTGCAAAGCTGACGGCGTGTCTGTGGCCAGGACAGCGCTGGTCTGCGCGGCATTGCGGGCGACCGCTTTGCCAGCAAACGGTTTTGGCGTTTGGGATATTGTCCCTTCAGCCTGTTTAGTATTTTTCTTCTTTCAATTTCACCACGTTGTCTTTATTCACTTTGAAGGAGTTCTCTTTCTCATGGGTCTTCATTCTGCAAATTCTTTCGCGTAATTGTATTTTCCCCAGAATCACGCCTGCAGCCGCTGCATGCAATGTATGGCAGCGCTGCCTGCTACCTAATGGGATTTGAACCTATAATCCCACGAGAGGTGTCCCAATCCTGCTGCGGGTTTTTGGGTGAAGGGCATGTTTCCAGTTCGTTTAATTTCATATTCATGGGGCTCCTGCCTGCAGAAAGAAGCGCTTGTCAGAGCAAAGACTGGGTTCAAGAAATTCACGTGTTTTTTCTGTTGAATTTCCTAAAGCCCTGCTGAAGAGTTATTCCTTCGCCCCTGTTCTGTAGCTCGGTGAGGAGGTAACTATTTTCTACTGCTTCGTACAAGGGACAGCTTCAATGTGAGGAGGAAAGAGCCCTCACCTCCCAACAGCGCAGGTCTGCTCAACCCGCAGCGAGGTTCTGAGGTGACGTTGCCAAAGTTCTGGGATTTCATCTGGCTAGCTCTTTAATTAATTTAAAAAAACCCCTCTTTTAAAAAACAAAAAAAACACCCACCCACCCCCAAACAAAACAAAACAAAACCAAAAACACACACACAAAAAAATCCCCCACAAACCCCCCCAAAAACCGGGTGGGGAGGTGGTAGCTCTAAAAGCTTTTAAAGCACATACAAGAAAATCAAGTTTGTTGACATGAAAAAGAAAAGAATATTTTGTAAAGGGAAACTGTGGAAAAGAGTTATTTCCCTCTCTCTCCTTTGGTCCCAAACTAAAAATAGATGTATTTCTGTCCTCTCCGTCCTTCTGTAGCATCATCTGTTGAGAAGGTAGGGAGGGAAGAGGGCATATACTTGGGCTTTCCGTACGCTTTCTGCTTCTCTCCAGCCTGTGACATCTCTGTGGGCAGAATCTTTTAAAAAAAAAAAATCTTCAAAATACAGTATTTAGAGCACAGCGGCTCTGCAGTTGCCTTTGGCGCAAAGGAATCTGTGGTAGCCGAGGGGTCGTTCGGAGGTACGCTCGCTATTTACACGCACGTTGGGAAATAAAGGGAGAACCAGATTTGGGGATGTAGCTCACAGAATGGACCAGACCTGAGCCATCTCATGGCTGAAGAATGCTGGATAAACTGTTGTACCGTCAGCTATTCCGGGCATTAAATTAACGTCCTGCATATATAGATTTTAGCTTACCCGCGTTGACCTTAGGTGGCTGTATTCCCGATTTACAACGGCTGCCTGGAATGAATCCATCTCCTCGCAGGACCAGAGCCATGGTTAAGAGCTATGCCCTGGTCTGCTCCTAAGGAATTCAGACTCTTTAACATCCTTATGTTTATCTTTTTTTTTAAACCAGGGTTAAGGGAAGCTTAGATAGCCTTTGTTTACCTTTTTGTTCGGTTGGTTTTGCTTCGGGGTTCTTGGTGGGGTTTTTCCCCTGTCATTTGTAATTTAGCGTCCGTCGGATTTCTGAGCGGTTCAGAGATATTAACAATTTCATTAACAGAAACAGTTGGCAGGATTTTCCCTGCCAAAACTTAGTATCTGTCCTTCAGGTAGCAACAGCTGTTCACAGTTGTTGTCAGTTAAAACATCTACAGCAGCAGTTCCAGTTGAGTAAAGCAAAATTTTGCTAATCTAGTGGTGTGGAAGCACGGAGAAGAATTTTGAAGCATCTGTCACAGCTGTTAACCCTGGAAGGAAACAGGAATTGGGTAAAGAGCCTGAGAATCAGGTGAGAATGGGTGCCTTGTTGTAATCATTACAAGAAATAGGACAATTAATGACATGGTTTGCGCGGGTAGGGCGTGGAGAGCCTGACCTTGCGTCCCCTGTGCCGGTGATGTGAGACTCCATTTTCTCTTCAATTGGAAATAATCACTGTGGGCCAAAACATTATCTGTCACACTGAGGTAAAGGCAGATGGAACCTGCTGAATTTAATGGCTTAATTAGGACGATGTTTAATTTTATAGATTCCCTTCAGCGGCCGTGGCTTGCCCTCAGCAGTGCTGTGTTCGGGAGATCTCCTGCACACCAGTGGTGGTGGAAAATCCCCTTATTTTCCTCACAGACCTGGAGCCCAGATGTGTAACGTGAAGGAAAGTCTTTGCTGCAGTATGACTATCAAATCCGATCATTTTTCAAGCCAGATTATGAAAAGATAAAAGCTAAGTTAATTTTGATTGTCTGTGATGAGGTGAAAGTACATATCTCAAATCAAAAATTAAAATGAGTCCTCCTTAAAACAGCTTTGTCTGAAAGAGCCAAATTGCAGTGTGAGAGGCAGCATGGTTGGCAAGATGAATGAAATAGTTTGCTCTGGTCGCCGTTGGCCAGGCCTTGGGACGAAGTCTGGTCTCCAGTTGTGGGGCCTTCACTGAAGAGACCAGAGAGACAGTGGAGAGGAAAACCCATGGGAATAACCAGAGGTTCATAAAGAGGAGAAAGATGAAAAGAACTGGAAGACTTTAATTTAGGTACTGAAAGAGATGACTGAGAAGGCACATGATCCCAGTTTGCCAATTTACAGGCAGCAATGGAAAAGTGAAGAACATCATTTGCGCTCCAAACCCCACTGCAGAAGCAGGGTTCAGGGCACAACGCCCCAACCTTCCTGATGGTGAGGCTGATAAAACATCAGCCTCGTTTAGTAGGCATGGTGGTGTTGGGGTGACGGTTGGACTAGATGATCTTAGAGGTCTTTTCCAACCTGAATGATTCTATGATCCATGTGGTAATGATGCTTCAGGAGACGTTATGGCATCTCCATATCTCCATCCCTAAATGTCATTGGACAAACGTTTGCCGGGGTCCGTTGGTATGATTTTCTGCTGGAGGGCAGATGGACAGACAAAAGTAAAATCCACCAAAGACGCAAGAGGACAAACCAAAAATAGTGACAGGGGACAAAAACGATACTGCTAGCCAGGTCTGTCTTTCATCCAGTCCCAGGACCCTTTGCTGTATGTGCTTCTTAAAACAAATCAATGACAATATATAGCCAGTCTACCAGGAGCAATTATTCCTGTTTTTGGCTTGAATTATTCTGATGTGAAATTGCTCAAAATAAAACCAACTCTCTTGGATTTCAACTACTGTGTATGAGATGAGAATCCGGCTTCTTATATTTTACTACTGTTGGTATTTTTGCAAGACTATATTATTGAGCTAGCTTTGTGACATTTATCTTTATGTGTAATTGGCTAACTCTAGTAAAACGCAAAAACAACCCGCTGATACCCCCAAATTAAGATATTTTTCTAGCATGTTGAAGGCATGCTTAATAATGCGAACTTTAAACCAAGCTTTTTCACAGAAATATGAAGCCATATGAAAATTAATGTTGCATGTGTAATATTGTGTATTTGCACTACTGTAGTTATCCTGTGCCTTTCAGTACTGAAATCCCATTAAGCCTTACCTTCAGCATGCAAGAGCCAGCTTTATGTTGAAATCTGTAGATAAACAAGAAAAATACAGTCTGTTATCCTTTAAAGTGGGTTCAGTTTAGCCAGTGGTTTAGTCACTTCATCTGGTTATTGTTCCTAACTAGTGTGGGATGGAGGGCAACGGTTTGGTTTGTGCTGTGACAGATGTTTTCCCAAAGCAAGGAGCTGCTCTTGTCCATTGGCCTCTTTGGAAAAGCAGAGGAGCAAACGGTGCCGTTCAGCCCGGATAGGTTTGGGAGTGGAGCTGTGCAACCCTGACTCTAGCACGTTGGTTTGGAGGAAACAGTTTTAGCAGGAAAAGTCCAAGTTTGCATGTGGCTATGGACAGGGGTCCACATGTGGCTATGGAGGACGAGCAATTTATTCTGCTGTCCCTGCAGCAACACATGTCCCCTTGTGTGCGAGCAGGGAGCGATCTCTTCACTCCCTTGGGCATGAAGCTTTGGGCTGAAAGCAGTCCTTGTAGTAAACATCTAACGGGGGGATGCCTGCCCGTTGGTTCTTTTCCACCAGAAGAATTTTCCACCAAGGAGTTTCTAATGTTTTATTTTGTGGCTTATTCTAAACCAATCTTCTTGCTCTCTGTGAAGTTTGCAAGTTGTTGAGTGGCGCCAGGTGGAATACGCCCCACAAAATGTTTGTCGTGGAAACCAACCCCCTTTTTTTTTTTCTGTAAATGATGCCAAGTGTAGTCCGTATTCACCTCTGGGGCTGTGGCCAGAGGGAGGGGATGGCAAGCCGCAGAGTATCGTACGCATAGCACCCCGGTCCTGCCTTCGTTGACGGGCGGGGGGGTGTCCCGCGATGGCAGCGCTGTCTGCAGGAGGACATCTCCCGGCGCTGCGTCGGCTTCGGAGGCTGGAGGTGGCCATGCTATCGCCCTGGGGCCCCACGGGCACCCCACAGCTGCAGCTTCGGCCAACTGACCGCATTCACGGGGGTGATGGACTACTGTGATTTTTTCTTATGCACAAAGATAAACCTGTCCCCTCCGTGCTCTAATGTCTGCAACTCTCCACTGGCTGTGTCAAACAGCAAACTAGCTGGGAATGTCCTGGGATGTGCTTTCTCACCCTCCTGGTTTGTTGTTTTTGTTTCTTGGGGGTTTTTTTGTGTGTTTGTTTTTTTTTTCAGCAAAGCCCTCCCTGGCTTTGGCAAATCTTCTGGCTACAGCCATCACTTTGTTCCCCTTGTTTGCACAGCCAGCGTAGCCACGGCTGTTTGGCCAGGCCAGCCTAAGGAGCTGTATGTACTAAATATATGTACTTCATGTCCCCATCGCTTTTCAGGATCCTTCTGTGTGCCACCGCCTTTCTGCTGCCGCGTCCGCGGCATCTCATTGTACTCTGGGTTGAGGCCTCTTGAGCTTCCTGCCTTAATAACTTCTCTGCTTCACCATCCAATGTTATTAAAACATATTTAGTATTCAGGGATTTAGATCCTGACCTTCTATAATTATTGACACCTATTTAATTTCTCCTTTCATCCGTGGCCAAGCCTGGTACAGCTGCTATGGCACATGTATATACATCATTGTTGCCAGCACAAGCTGATTGGCATTCATGCTTGAGTGTCTTTTTATTTTCTCCTTGGATGCTGGGAGCAGCCTGAGTAGCTCGGAAACTAAAGAGCTTCATCTATTAGGCGTGACAGATTTGTATTCAGCGGTAAATGCCTGACCTTGCTCAAACTCCCTCATCCATTCCCATCATCCCCTCCCAGATGAAAGATTCTGCTTAACTCCTGCTTCCTGTCTGTCGCCTTGGAAACGGGGATGAAGCGATGCAGCCTGAGAGAATAACTAATAAGAAGGTATCTGTGGTGTAAGAATAAAACACGCATTGTGGAGAAAGGCGCTCGCCGTGAGCCGACGTAGGAGGAGGACTTTAAAGGCGATCGCACCTGAGGAATAGAGTCGCGTTACCCTATGGTGAAACAGGCTAATAAATGGGCTGAAATACCCGCCTGCTGTGGAACAATACGGTTTAGGCCGAAGTTTCCACGTGGGTATGTAATGGAGCAGAGCACTTCAGCGCTCCAACGTGTGTTTCGGGCTTCGCTGCAACGTGAGCAGACGCGGGGGGGAAAACCCTGCGTGCCCATCACCTGCCGTGGCTGCCCTGCCCTCCTCTCCTCGTAGCGCTTCGGTTAGCGCGCCTCTTAACCTCTCGCCGTCTCTGGGTTTTAATGGTTTCCCAGGCCAGGAAAAAAAAAAAAAGTTTAGGCTTCAGACCAAGTGTGAATTTAACCTGGAAACTTCTTCAGATTCTGGTCTCTGGAAAAGCTGCTGTGGGGTGGTTTGCTGCGATGGGAAGGGTCAGCCGTTGAGCGTCGCGGCAAAGAATTTTTCCTCCTGTGCTGTACGCTCAGTTGTGTCTGCAGTCATTACCGTGTGCGTGCAGCATACCTCTGTGTCCATTAGCAATACTCCGTTAGGTGTCTGCAGAGGTTGGTGTGGACTTACTGACTTACCGTGCTGGCTGCCTCCAGCGTTGAGCCTGGTATTTTCAGCTCAACTGTTGCACTGGATTTTCTGTCCTGAAGAAACCCCATAAATAGGCAATAGGTTTGGGTAGGTCTGGGTTTTGGGTTTTTTTCCCCCACCAGGTTTTGCTTTATTGCATGTTCTGTATTTGCTGAATGTGATTTCGTGCTGGACTGAGGTCAGGAATCTCCACAAGTTACTTCTGTGTCAATCTGGAAAAATGTGTATATAATATACAAATATCTACATATACACAAACACGCACACTTTTGTTACAAATTGAATAGCTCCGCCCATTGTATCAGTCGATAGATTTTATCTTAACTGAAGTCCTATGAATTCATGCAGTTCTCCTACGCGATCCCTGTTGCACACGGACAAAGAGTCCCCACGCCGTAATTGAGCAGCCGTGGCTTGCTTGGGTCATTGGGGGTTTTGGGGACGACGAGGAAGCGTGGGACCCTGGTTGTCTCCCTCTGGGCAGCCCGCAGCAGTCGCTGGCAGAGCAAACATCTGTCCTGGCTGATAGAACTGACGGCAGAAGCTCTTCACAGTGGCTTTGAAACGGGTTTCTAAAGCAACGCAGTGCAGCTGCATGAAATACCGCGTGTATTTTTATTATTCCTGGGGTCTGTGCCGCCCTTGTTACGGTCGTGTATGCGAAAGGAAGAGATTCGGAAATCTAACCTGTAGCACGCACTGAGTTTAAGAGAGGACAGAATGAGGGAGGGGTAAATAGCGAAGGGCGTTAAAGTCCTCTAACAACAGGTTTGGTACTGGGGGAAAATGTTGAACTGCTTTTCGTAGTGTTAAAAAAGAAGTGCTGTGCTTATCCTGCATTGCAATGTTTGCTCAAGAATCTTGTATTGAAATAAGGCAGGAAAAACTGTCATAGTCACTTTATCATGCAGGGTATTATTTCCAATAGTTTCATTCACAAAGAAATATTGTAAAGCGGTGAAAGTAATGAAACATGGCTGAGAAAAATTGCAAAGGGGTAAAGGAAAGAACGAGTTAATCTGCTTGGGAAAAGAAGGCAAATACGAATGTAGAGTTACCGCAAGATGATGTTCGTGATTAAATAGATTCTACATAGATAATGAGGTAGGGAATACTGAAGATGAGTAGCTGGGTTGACAGAATTTAGAAAGAGCCAAAGACGGATCATTTAAAGCAGGGCAAGAGAAAACGTGTACGTAGGTGTGCAAAGAAGCAGGTTCTTTGGCTAACATTGACATGTTCGGTTTTGGAAGGGAAGGAGAATGTGCTGGGAAGGAAAAGAAAAGAGAAAAGAGTTTTTATTGAAAGAACCCACCAGTGCAGCGCATGTTTAACGGCTTAAAAATTGGCTAGCTCTTGATAGGTTACCAACTTGGGAATCATCACGGGATGGGTACGTTGGTGATGGCATTGAGTGGAGATTGTCGTTGGGCCTGATGCCGTTCAATGCCTAAGAGTAATGACCAGAAAATAAATATGAACTTCTTATTACTGGAGTTAAATGGGTTAGAGGAGGACACGCAGAATGACTTGGAGAGTTGGGCCAACTAAGCGTTTCGAGACCACCTCTGCAGTCAGGGCTGGGTGTCTTTCTCCAAGGGAGGTTGCAGCTGGCTGTCTGCATGATACCTTTCAGCTAGACACAGACATTTAAGCACAATGCTGGGCACAGAATCCGTGGTGAGTCCGGTGTTATATTGCTGCACAATGCAACCCTGAGAGCTGCCCATGGGAAATCAAAAGTGAGTTTGGGGAGTTTGGCCCAGCAGAGAGAATAGATGTCTGTCCGGTGAGAAAAAGTAGCAAAAAAATGTTTTGCTGAGTTGGGTTGAGCTAAAATATTTTCATTTAATTGGCAAAAATGAAATTAAGATAAAGTGAAATGAATAAAAAATGAAATACTTCACGCTTACATTTCTGAAGTCAAATGAAAAATTTCAGGAAAAAATGAAGAAGATTCAGACTTGCGGAGAGTGCTATTTTCATTGCAGCTGCTTTCAGACATTAAAATTCATTCAGCTAGTGTAGTAGTCTGGGGTGTTGGAGAGGAGGGATGGTACTGGTGGAGGAAAAAGTGTTTTCTTCTTCCAGGAGCCTTAGTGGGATGGCTAAAAGGCGTATTTTGCTCTTCCTGTGTTAAAACAAAGTTCATTGTTTGTGTTGATAGATTAAACAGAGTGTAGGTAGCTGGATTAGACAGAATGCATTCCGTGAGACCAACTGCGTGGAGGAATGTGATTGTCACGTTTAATGAAGTGTAGTGTACTCTCATCTGTATGATTATTATTTTTTTAAACAGGGTACTGAAGATGCCATTATAGGAAACTCTTCTATTATGGAAATTTCTGAAGAGACAGAGGGGAAGGAGCTATGGCTGGTGCTAACAGAAGGGATCTATTGAAATTAATAAGTCCTACTAAAGGTTTAAATCAAAGGGAAAAAATCAAGATGCGCAAGTGCATTAGCAAGTCTGTTCGTAGACAGCTGTTCCTTTACAGAAACTGTAATGCAAGGTCTTTGTAACCTTGACAGAATTTGCTGGGGCAATCTCTGTATGAAGAGGAAAACACTTTTCCAATATGTTAGTCGCACCCTGGCTTTCCTTCAGCATCGGATATGCATGAGTATTTTCCCGGCATTTTCTTTTTTGTCAAAACTATTGGGCTGTATTCTGCTCTACACATGACTTGTTTTGGTTTTGTACCAGGAGCTTTGTGCATCTTTTCGCTGTAGCAAGGAAAGGGAGAAAGAGCCGTGTCCTCTGCTGAGCCGTTTCAGATCCATCTGGGCTGGTGATACATTATGGATGCTGGATCCAAAAGCATGCTTGTTTGTTTTGGCTCTGCTTTCCAAGACCCTTGTGCCACAGAGTCAATATTGTTTAATGTCAGTCTTGCCAGCTCTTCCTTTCTTCTGGGAATGAAATCTGTTTTCTTCAACTTGGCATGTACAGGACAACAGTGTCCCCCCTGACCTACCGCTTCAGCGTATGCAATTATCCTAAGAGTGGAGGTTGTGAAGGAAAGAGCTTTTACAGCGTTAGACATGGCAGATTTAGGACATTGGGAAGGCAGTTCTCCCATGATACTACCTGGTTTCTAACCTCTGTTGGGGTAGACCTAAGGTAAGTATTTTCCTTTCACTGAAGACTTTGTTGGCATCGAACCTGCACTCAGGAGGGCCTTCATAACTGCTGAAAATCCCCTTCCATGTCAAGCCTCCATGGTCATACCGCATACTGTTTCAGGGCATACCTGAAACGCATGGGTTTTTATCCATGATTTGTTGCCTTCATCACACAGAGCATCAGGTTTGCAAAGCCTAGAAAAGTAGCATTTAGGATTTCTTTTCTTGTAATCTTATAAATTGCCTGTACTTAATTAGGTGAATTTTTTAACATGCGATATAAAGCAAATGGATTGCAAGCTGACCCTTAACAAGGTGTTCATAACCCACCGCCGTCCCCAACTCCTCTTAATCTGATCTAAATCTTGATTATCAGAGCTATTCTCTTGCACTTTCAGTAAGTTATGTGTTTCGGTCGCCAGCCCTGTTTTGTCTCTTCAGCTTAGCGTGAATTTCTTGAGGTTGGAAAACATAATGTCTTTTTGCTGTAGACAGATTATTTTCTTATCAGTCTCCACCGATTTCTATTCTAATGCTTTGGTTTTTTGCCATCACACCAGACTTGGGAGAGTTATTCTAGTGTGACCACTGTTTGAATGTACTCTTTGGTCTACTCCCGAGTTTTGCCGGAGGCAGTTTGTCTGCCTGCCATTTCTTACATTACCCCGGTGACCTGAGAAAGAAAGCATAATCTGTAAAGCAGAAAATGGTATACTGTTTAAAGGAGTGTTTTGCATTAAGCAAGTCTTATCTTTTTTTTTTTCTTCTTTTTTTTTCTTTTCTATTTTTTTTTTTTTTTTAAACTTCATTTGAATATATGAATTTGAAACGATATCAAACCACTTGCTTTTCATTTAGGGAACATCACCTAAATCCAGGTAGTTGTAGCAATGCTGAGGAGTTTGTTCTTTTCTCCGGCTATGGTATTTCCGTTCATAAGGAAAGAGGCGCAAACATTTTATATTATGTCTCTTCCCCAAGAGAACTGAGTGAAGTTTGCTGTGACTTAACCTGGAATAAGACATTGTATCCAAAATAAATTTGGTGCATTTTACACCCCTCAGGAAGGGAATACCAGAACAGAGCCCCGGTTTTCTCCATCCCGTGCCGGCGCTCACGTAGAGCTGGCCTTGGTGATTCTTGCTTTTCCTTGTCCCTGTCTAAATAACCAAGACTGGCTGCGACAGAGGACCCTTCCTACCGCTCACCAAACGTCGCTCGGGTCTGTCCTTCTGCTCGTAATGTTTTCCAGTGCCCGCTCAGGTTTATTTTTTGTCACTACATCGTTCTTGCTGCAGCCATGTGTTGTCCAAGGTTGCCGTCAAAGCTACGTGTGGGCATACGAGGGATGTGTTAAGTCTGGCCATGTGTCCAGCGGCTTGTTCAGCTCGCTGATGCTTCGCTTCTCCAGGTCCTATCTGTTAATTTGCCAGAAGTGACAGTAAAAGGTGGAACTCCCTTTACCTGTACTGTTTCTGCATTCCCTACTGAAAATTAATTGACAGTAGGCAATTAAATGAAGGCATATTAATCCAACATAATGAAATTATGACAAGCCTTATCTCTCTAGCTTCTTCCTAATACATTATTAAAGGAACATGGCTTAATACTGTATTGTGAAGGTCTCTGCTGGTGGCTGCTTTTTTGAGCTGGGGTGGGATGCAGTCCTCCTCTGCCATTGGAATGGGGCTATGTTTTACTGCCTGATAGTTTTCAGCTTGCTTTTCACCGCTGCAAAAGTGCACCATGCCAGAAGGCGGCTCGCGGGCGGTATTTGTCGTTGGTGCATACAACGGGATCTAACTACAGTTTTAAATCCTCTTCTTGCCTCACTCACAGATGTCTCCAGCTGCAAGAAGTAGCTCTGTTGTGGTACCCGCTCGAGCTCCCAGCTGGGAGGGCCAGCACTGCTGCAAGGACGCAGGTCTTTGCCCAGGTTAATGCGACCTTCTCAGCTAGTCGAATAAGCAGAAGCGGATACTCTGGTAACGTGGTTGTATTGCTTTGAGCACCTTGAGAGTTTCTACAAAACACTGGGAAGGGTAAACGCCCTTGAAGTGGTTACGGGGTTAGGCACTTTGCAACGTGGTGGTGTGCTTTCTGTGAAGCAGGCTGTAGAGGAAAACACAGTGTGAGCATAGAGTTAGTGTTGTCCTGTGTCCCTTTGTGATAGTAACAGAACGTAATGTATGCATCTTCATGTGGATTTGATGACTCTCGGCCAAATACGCGTTAACAGCACCAGTTGGTAGGATTTGTTTCAAACGTTGGCAATGCCCTATTTGAAAACGATACCCGCTTTTAATGAAAACTTCCCCCTTCCCTTATTGATGCGTCTGAGCGATGCCAACAGAAATGGAATGAGATTTAAATGGCTGGTTTTTGCTTTGTAGAAGATGGTTAGCATGCAGGAGAATAGCAAATGTTTGCCAGCAACATAATGTGTTCCCCAGAGAACCAGCTCCTGCATAAGTTAGCAGTCTTCGCATGGAAAGGTAATTCCATACAGTAAGCAAACCAAAACGAGTTTGCTGTCTTGCTTTGGCTCTTATATAGGACAACCCAGAGCGGGTAGAGGGCAGGTCTATACGTCGTCAACTGAGGAGGTGCAAAAATCCAAAGCTCCTTTGGAAAGGAGGTAAAAAGGGGAGTTGTGTGGCAGCACCGTGATAGAGATGAAGCTAATGGCTCTTCGGGGCTGCAAAAAGAGCAGCAGCCTGTCATTGTTTCAGGCCCTCCTGGTGGATTATTTACATGCAGATCAGCCCTATCATGCTGTGCCGAATTGCTCCTGTATAGAATAACTCAGGCCTTCAAATCACTTTGAATAGCTTGGGCTGGAGCTATAGATTTCTGCAGGCCTCTCTGCTTGATTACATTTCTGGTTGGATTCACAAATTTATAAAAATAAGCCAGTTCATTTATTTTGGGCCAAATGGAATACACGTGAGGGAATTTTATGTGTCTGATGGGGAGGAGAAGAAGAAAAAAAAAAAAAGTGTTGAAATGTGATGATTACCTTGAATTTTGAGAGCCTGGACCTGCTGCAGTCGGGACAAGCGCACGACCCCACACGGGCTCCGGCTGCCACGCGAAGCTGTGCTGCTCGTTAACCCCGTAGTGCTCATTTTCTTTGTGCTTGGCGCGTATTTTTGCAGGCCTTCTTAAGGACAAGCGCGTGAAATGGTTTCCGTACTTCGAGTTTGATTTCGTATTCTTGTGATCAGCCCCAGATAATTTCCTGCTTAGAAACCAGCAGAGTAGAGCTACACAAACGTACAGCCTTGCCGTTTCCAATCATATGGATGGGAATTTGTTGGGTTTTTTGGTTTTTT
>VZTL01017414.1:0-12111 GCA_013400535.1 Scopus umbretta
GAAGTGGGATCCTCACTGGAGGTGAATGGCAAGCCTCCAGCTGACTGCAATAGAAATGGAAAGCTTTTTCTGCATAAAGCACAGAATCTAGTGATGCTGTTGAGATGACTGCTGGTGTTTCCTGGAAACCTGAGAGTTGTCGCTTTTTTATCTTATCCCTCACCACTCCACTTTATTTTTCTTTCTTCAGAGGTGATCAGATTACCTTGGTTCCTTTACATGTGTTTGTGTTTCTTGGATAAAAGCTTAGACTTTGAGCTTCCCCAACAATAGAGGCTTACTTCCATGGTCATTTTGGGTATGTGATACTCAAAGTAACCAAAGCATCGGAAGGAATAAATGTTGCATTTCTATACTGCTGCAGTTCCCTTAACTAGTGCCTGTCAGGCCTAAGGAACTGAGTTTTCTGAAACCACTTAATACTCTTGGTAGGATTTCAGATGTGTGTTAAGTGTGAAAGGAAAGCAGGGCAAACATCAATATATTTTAATTTTTACTTTTACTGCTGATCGTAACCATTTTCTTATCCCATAGTTCCATACACAGTTTCAATCTTCCTTCAAATTAGTCCTAGGGAAACAAGTGTGGAGAACAAATCCCTCGTTCTGCTCTGTAACTATAGGCCTGATCACTTCCTGCTTAAAAGCTGTAATAGTTTCTGTTTGAAATGACCTGTTGTCTTACAAATACATGCTCAAACCTATGATGAAACTTTGAGGGGTTTTTTAGATATGGCCATCATGTGATACCACAAATTGCAAGTTGCACACATTGTGCTTCGGATGATAACATTTTCTCTCTACACTGTAGGGATGAGTAGCATAACTGCATTATCATTTTTTGCATTATCAATAAGATATTGCAATAAATGCAAACTGCTGCATATTCTTTGGTAATCCAGGTCTTAAGGAAGAGTACACAGTGTCTTTTGAGACCAATAACTATAACCAAAACCAGGAGCACATACCCTGAAATGGTTGATGTCTTACTGTCATAATCAGTGAAAATAGTTACGGCCAAAAAATTATATTCCTTAAGCATCTTTTAAAAAGTACCATTCCTCTAGACTTCTGAGGTGGGAGACACTTTTTTGGATGATGCCTTTTGTACATAAAGAGAGAGACTCAATTATCATCCAGGCTCGGGGATTTAAGAGTTCTGTCTTCAAAGTCTAGATAAATAAGGGTTTTTGATATGATGGAGGTGATAGCAAGTGAGACTTTTTAGGCTGTATTCTGCTGCTATTTTACCTTACAAGAAAACTTAATTATGAGATGACTTTACCAAAACAGGACTGAGAATATGTCTTATTACTGTTACACAGGAAATATAATCCTGGATAATATGTTTAATATATAGTTAATATTAATTTCGCAAACTGAAAGAGGAGATATAATTTGATACTAACCAATTAAGTTTTTAAATGAGATAAATGATTATAATTTTGTGAAAACCTACTTAAACGTTTCCTGAACACATCACAGTTTGTATTATACAAATGCAGAAAAATTCTTCAGTCACTGAGCTAAGTAGTGATTTCACATGCCATAAAATGTTACACAGATCTTTGTGTTTTGAACATGAACTTCATTTGTTAAAATTCAGATTTCTCTTTATTTGAGCTCACTTTGGGTTAGCCTTTGGTCTGTTTGCAGATGTAAGTTTACAAGCTGGAAGTATTTGGCCAAGACTGCTAGTCTTTTATTGCCACTTTGTGTAGTATAGCGAGTTATATTATGATGCTGTTGGGCAGAATGTATTTCTCCATCATTGTAGTAATTTTCTTAATATAATGTACTGTTTAGTGGTTTCACAAAACTTTTTTTTTATCTGATAGCTCTGTTACTTTTTATTGTAGCAAAATGTTCGTTCCACAAATAAACAATAACAGAGTTTAAATGTAAATTTACCCCGGGATATCAACTTTTCTACAATGGAATTTATTAATCAACATTTAATGAAATTATGACATGAAGGATATTGGAGAAAACATTTTCACCATTAGCCCTAAGTTGCTGATAGATAACAGTAAATTTTGCTTTCCTGTGAACCATATCTGTGGACATTTTCTGCAATAGAATATAGTGTAAACAGACTATTGTTCTATTCAAAATAGCTCACATAATGATAAATAATAAATGGTGTTTAAAAATGCCTCTTTCCTTTTCAAAAGGAAAACAGCCTGACAAGAAGAGAAAAACAATAAAAATTAGTTATTAGCTGGTTGTGATTCTACAGTAAATTCAAATTAGCAGACCACTTTGAGTTCTCATGAGGTGAGTGGGTTTTGTCTAGACATGAGCACTGGTGCTAGAAAATGCTGTAGGATGAGTCTGTGTGATGCTGCTCACCATGTCAAGAAAAGGGTTCCTAATTTCTTCACCTCAACTTCCCACCTTTGGGACATCAATCTCTGATCTTCAAAGCATGATCCTGACCACAGAGCTGGGTTTCTTAGGTTTATTCTCCCCCTTTTTTGAGGCTAGGGTGCCCCTCTGAGTACAGTAGAAATAACTTCTTTGTGAGACTTGGTTGTCTAGCTGTGCTCTGCTTTGGTATTCAGAGATTACACTGCTTATACTAAAGAAGGAAAATACATGTGAGGATGCTCTCCCAGGTATTGATTGCTTCTGGAGACATAACGGGCTGCAGCTGCTGAAAGTAATACAGCAAAGAGCTTCAAGTGATAACCTTCTCTCTTCTCAGATCAACAGGGAAAATGTTAACTTGGTATTTTTTATTAATGTTATTGGAAACCCTACTTCTAAAAGGAAAAGAAGCCTGTCTGGCTCAGGACCTCAGGGATAAGAAGGACGACTGAAATAAGTGTGGTCTTCTTTTGCACTGATTTATTAATATTCCTTTGAGACAACTAGTGCAGCTGAATCATAGTCAATGCCTGCTTTTTGAAGTCTCACCACTGTGAGATTTTTACGTGATTCTGTAATCCTTTTTGGTTCGTGCAAAGTGAAATGGTACTGGGACTGTTTTTTTCTTTCTGCTTGGTTTGTTTTGTTTCTGCCGTTGTAGTACCTGTAAAATATGGACATTGAGCTAGAAAAAGAAGAACCATCCTGTTGTATTTCCAGGGTTATCACTGACATTTTGTTTGTTAAATTTGATGTGGATAATCCCACTAACATAGAGAAAGGTTTTTGAACTGAAGTCTGACACATTAATTAGACTTGATAAATGGTCTGGGCTAAAGACAAAATTTTCAACAATGGTATCCAGCAACCCATGTACAAATAATGAAGACAGTAAGTTAAACCATGATTATAACCAAGACTTCATGGTGTTCTCCTCAGCCTGGAACCTCAGTGTGTTCTGTCAAGCATAGAGGTGCAGCAAGAAAAACCCTCTGATTCGGAAATCAAGATATAAAAAAACCCCAAGATATTTTCTTGCTTTCTCTCTACTGTATGCAGTTATTCTTCTAGCTATCTAATGGATGTTCTTTAATATTTTAACAGCTGATTTTGTGTTTTTCTATTGTCCCTTGATGTTAGTGTAGGTCTTGAATAGAAAGGCACAGGAATGTATTGCAAGGAATGGTTATTCCTGATAATATTCTACTAATGATACTGTGGAAAACAAAGGATATAACTGTATAGTTCTCATAAGGGAGGGACACTATTTCTCTTACTGATCATATACTGTATATTCTATTATATAAAATTCTTTTGAGTAGAGACTTCATTTTGAGGGTTGGGTTTTTTGTTTTTTTTTTCTGCTTCAGAATTCACACTTGTTCTCTTGGTCTTTATCTTCAGAGAGATACAAAGGTAGATTTTTATTTGCCTCCTGTAGTTTGTAGTTGCTACTGTAGAAAAATCATACGCTTAATACACTAACTGCTGTAAAAGACAAAGTGTTTATAGGGCATGTGTATCCTCTGCTGGTTAGGTAAGATAATGTAAAGGGTCCGACGCAATTGACTCTGCCTGGATTGTTCAATTGCTATTGAACATGGCAAATACTTACAGTTATTCTTTCATTGAAATCACTGCTATGTGGCTGTAATGTATACTTTTTTCCTGGTGATGGCATGAAGTTAACAATATTCTTTTCTTATTGCAAATTTTTTGTCACAGTGCTCTGGTACCATCAGGTCCCAGGGATTCCCTGTGTTGCATGTTTTCTGGATCACTGGAAAGCACATCTCTAAAAAGGTCTTTAGTATAAAACAGTTTCTTAGTGAGAAGAGACTTGGGACCTGCCCTCGTCTTTAAATAAGCATGAGTGTATTCTGGCATGAATTTTCTGCTCATCTGCTAATTCAGTAATCTTGATTGACAAGCCATGAGAAAGTTTGTCATTACACAGCAATAACCACAGGGGTAGCTCATAAATTGAAACCCCCACAGGTGCATGCACCTCAGCTTGCAGCCGAAGTGAACACTCTTTCCAACATGGGGAATGGCTTGGGTGCTGTTTATTCTCAGCTCATGCCCTGTTTTCAGCTGGGATAGAGTTAATTTTCTTCCTAGTAGCTGACATAGTACTGTGTTCTGGACTTAGTATGAGAAGAATGTTGATAACACACTGAATCATACAATCATACAATATCTCGAGCTGGAAGGGACCCATAAGGATCATTGAGTCCAACTCCCTGCTCCTCATAGGACTACCTAAAAATAAACTATATGACCAAAAGCGTTGTCCAGATGCTCCTTGAACTCTGACAGGCTTGGTGCCTTCACCACTTCCCTGGGGAGCCTGTTCTAGTGATCAACCACCCTCTCAGTGAAGAACCTTTTCCTCATGTCCAATCTGAACTTCCCCTGACACAGCTTCATTCTATTTCCTCATGTCCTGTTGCTGGTTATCAGAGAGAGGAGATCAGCACCTCCCCCTCCACTGCCCACCTTGAGGAAGTTAGAATCATTAAGGTTGGAAAAGGTACCCCTGAGATCATCTAGTCCAACCGTCAACTCAACATCTCCACTAAAAAGTTGCAAACTGTGATGAGGTCACTCCTCAGCCTTCTCTTCTCCACGTTGAACAAACCAAGTGACCTCAGCTGCTCCTTGCAAGTCTTGCCCTCGAAACCCTTCACCATCTTGGGTCATCCTCCTCTGGAAACGCTCTAACATTTTGATGTCCTTGTATATTGAGGAGCCCAAAACTGCACACAGTACTCAAGGTGGGGCCACACCAGTGCAGTGTAGGGTGGGACAATCACCCTACTTGACCAGCTGGCGATGCTGTGCTTGATGCACCCCAGGACGCGGTTGGCTCTTTTAGCTGCTAGGGCACACTGTTGACTCATATTCAACTTCCCATCAACCCAGACCCCCAGATCTCTTTCTGCAGGGCTGCTCTCCAGCCTCTTGTTCTCCAATTTGTATGTATAACCAGGATTACCCCGTCCCCGGTGGAATATCCGACACTTGTTCTTGTTAAATTTCATACAGTTGGTGATTGTTCAGCTCTCTAGTCTGTCCAGATCCATCTGTAATTTCTCTCTACCCTCGAGGGAGTCCAAAGCTCCTCCTAGTTTAGTATCATTGGCAAACTTACTTAATATGCAGTTGGCTCTTGCATCCAGATCATTTATAAAAACATTAAAGAACACTGTCCCTAAAACCAAGCCCAGGGGAACCCCACTGATGACTGGCCTCCAGCCTGATGTGACCCCATTTATTAAAACTATTTGAGCCCAACCTGTCAGCCAATTGTTCACCCAACGTATTATGCACTTGTCTAGCTGTGTGCTGGACATGTTGTCCAGAAGGATACTGTGAGAAACAGTATCAAAAGCTTTGCTAAAAATTAAACAAGCAAACAAACCAAAACAAAACCACTAACAAAAAAACCCCACACCCCAAACAAACCCACATCTACTGGCTTCCCTTGGTCAACTAGATGGGTGAACTTGTCATACAAGGAAATTAAGTTGGTTAAGCAGGACTTTCCCCTCATGAACCCATGCTGACTATGACCAATGACTGCATTGTCTCTCAGGTGTTTTTCAATAACTCTCACAATAATCTTCTCCATAATTTTACTAGGCACTGAAGTGAGACTGACAGGCCTGTAATTACCAGGGTCTTCCTCTTTTGCCTTCTTGAAAATTGGGACACCATGTGCGAGGTTTCAGTTCACTGAGACCTCTCCAGATTCCCAAGACCATCAAAAAATAATACAGAGAGGTCCCCCAATAACATCAGCCAGCTCCTTCAGTACCCTGGGATGAATCCCATCAGGCCCCATAGCCTTATGTGCTGGAGCAACAAGTCTCCAACATGCTCAGAGTTGCCTGGGAGCTCGTTGTCCTCCCAGTCAAGTTCTTCCAACACAGGGCTCCAGGGGTTCCTGGGCCCATCACATGTGTTAAAGGCAAAGAAAGCATTAAATGTCTCTTGTTTTTCTACATCCCTGCTTATGAGGTGACCAACCTCATCAAGTAATGAGCCAATGTTATCTCTGATCCTCCTTTTGTTGTTAACATATTTCAAAAAGCCCTTTTTGTTCTCCTTCACAGTACTAGCCAGCTTGAACTCTAATCAAGCTTTGGCCACATGAATTTTGTCCTACAGTGGTGAACAACATCCCAATAATCCTCCAATGTTGCCTGTCCTTGCTTCCAACATCCACACACTTTCCACCTAAGTTCTAGAAGAAGATCCCTGTTCAGCCAAGCTGGCCTTCTGTCCCACTTGGTTGACTTCCACACTTCAGAGTTGAAACTGAAGAGAGCCTCAGGATTAATTAAGATGTAAATTAGCTTATCATGGTCTAATAAAAGTTTCATCAGTCATACTGTACAGCTCTGGTTTTATCATCAATGCTATTCCATCATGTACATTTTTTTTAGATTTTTTTTTTAGCCATCTGTAATGCAACATAAAATACTGTATTATTTCAAACCAGTGAAGCTAAAAAAGTTTGAATTGTTTTAGCTAGTAACATTTTCATTTACTGCAGTGTAACGTGAATAAGCAGGATGTGGTATTCCTGTAAGAGAGGCTTTTTCTCAAGCTACCTCAGTCATGAGCGTA
The DNA here is from genome assembly GCA_013400535.1 of Scopus umbretta. Classification (NCBI taxonomy): domain Eukaryota; kingdom Metazoa; phylum Chordata; class Aves; order Pelecaniformes; family Scopidae; genus Scopus; species Scopus umbretta. Next base: position 7,005 of record VZTL01017414.1, read on the forward strand.
AGCAATGTGGTTACAACTGCTTTTCAAGGCAAAGCTAAAGATCTTTCCCTCATTTCCTTCTGCAACCTTCTAATGAAATTGAGACTTCTCGAGTGGTTATAAGAATAAGTTCTAGTACAAAAGCAAAGAATGTGTATTTCATCTGTAGCATTAATCCTTATAATAAGCAAGTGTTATTAGGTCCTTTTGTGATAAACTACTTTATATAAATGAAAGCAGTCACCAGAATAAGAAGCACTCATCAGAAGTAAAGGGCAGCTATTTTGAAAATAGTCTTATTTTCAGAAACAAAACAGAACAAAAAAAATCTAGATGATTAGATGATCAGCGTCAAAAGAAGCCTCAAATTTTGGAAAGTGAAATCAATCAGGGTTTTGTTATCAACTTAATGTCACTGTTGAAAAAGAGAAAACAAATTAAATAACTAGATTCAGAGATGGACAAAGTAAAATAGTTGTACACAAAATGGCACATACGCACTTAGGATTTTAGGCTTCTCTATTTCTTGGTTCAGAATTTCTGACATATTTTTAGTAAAGCAAAATGAGAAATGAAGCATCTATTTTCTGTAGTGCAGCAGTACTTTCTACTGAAAGAGAAAAAGTAAAATTATGAAGGCATAATAATCCTGTTTTGCTTGGTTTCATTGTGATCCAAATCTAGAATCACCTATAAAATCTGCAAGTTCCAAGAAGCCTGGACTGGAATAAGATGTGTATTTTTATCCCTGGATAATTATTGAGGAAAACCTGTTCAGCAAGTCTGACAAGTCAGTATGATGAATTCCTTACTTTTCTTATACACATGAACAGCATGAAGAAGAGAAGAGAAAACTTCCTTTCCAGGAAATACTAAGGACTCTGAAGCGACTATGCTTCAGAGCATTGGCTTCTTGCTCAGAATCACTGAAGATGGAAGGGACCTCTTGAGATCATCCAGTCGCCATCCTCATGTCCCTGCCATCGTCCCCCTGGAGCAGTATCAGCTACAGCAGGATGTAACTCCGCAACCTACCTGAGCAATCTGTGCCAGTGTTCAACCATCACCCTCAAGAAAAAAAGGTTTTCTTAGCTTTAAACAGAATTTCCTGTATTTTGATTTGTGCCTATTGCTTCTTGTCCTGCTGCTGTTTCATACAAATTAAATGATACATACAGGTACAAAGACACTGCTCTTCTACAGATAACTGCAGAATGAAACCATGAAAACTTCAAACTTTCGAGGCGAATACTTCTGCTTTCTTATGTGCTTCCATGGCTTTCATAAGCATCATGTGTTGTCTTCTTTATCGTTCCTGGTGTTTCAGATGTTTTTGTTGTCGCTAAGTAGTGCTTACACTGGTCAAGGACTTTTCAGCTTCCCTTGCTCTGCCAGGTGCATAAGAAGCTGGGAGGGGGCACAGCCAGGACAGCTGACCCAAACTGGCCACAGGGCTATTCCATACCATACGGCATCATGCTCAGTATAGAAACTGGAGGGAGTTGGCTGGGGGGCAGCGATCGCTGCTCGGGGCCGGGCCGGTTGTCGGTCAGCGGGTGGTGAGCAGTTGTATCACTTGGTTTTTTTCCCTCCCTGAGTTTTGTTTCTCTCTCTCTTGTTATTCTCTTTTTCACTACAATTTTTATTACTATTACTGTTATTATTGTTATTATTTTATTTCAATTATTAAACTGTTCTTATCTCAACCCACATGTTTTCATTACCCTTCTGAGTCTCTCCCCCATCCCACGCAGGGGGAGGGTGAGCAAGTGGCTGTGTAGTGCTTGGTTGTTGACAGGGGCTAAACCACAACAGATCATCATCCTGCCAGGGGCAGAGCACTCTTGCAGAAGCTGGAAGGTGTTTCCAGGCTGAGCGTGCGCCTTGCACCGCCACCTGCGTGAAGGGGCAATCCTGCCCAGTGTAACGCACTGACTCCTGCCCTGTGTGTGAACAGCCCCCGTGCTGCAGCACTGCAGTTGTACCCATCTTTCCGAGACTCAGCAACTGAGATCTTCTTTTATTGTGTGTTTGGAAAGGCCAAACATCTTCTTTTCTCCTGCGTTTGGATACCCTGTCCTCACTGTAATGAGAAGTGATTCCACATCAGGTGAGCTGTGCTGGGGTGTGGTTGCTGTCGGCACAGTCACTGCACGTAGTCTGGAGCGAGTATCTGGAGCAAGCAAACACATATACGTCTCTCAATCTTTATATTATTTCATGACAGTTTGCCTAAATTGTGCATCATCTCTACAAAAACACTGTAGTCTAAGGCTGCTTTTATTGGCTCTTTTGGCATGGCAATGGTGCTACGTTGTACCCAGTCAGTCAGGGCAAACAGGACTTGCATGGGTCCAGAAGGAGGCTGCTCAATCTGCCAGTGAGCCAGGGCAGTTTCATTACACAGCACTTACATTCCGCTGCCCTATCCATAAGCTCTCTTGTAAGTATTTTTGTCTTTTAAATGGCAGTGTTTGAGGAAAGAATGGGTCAGACTAAAGGTCTTGCAAGCCTGTGAGCCCATCGGGCAACAGCCTGTGTGAGATGTTTGAGGCACGTGAGCACACATGCTATAGGTGAAGTTTTCTACTTGTGTATTTTCCGGGTTTTTTTGGTTTGAACATTTTTTTTTGAGTTCTAACTCACAAAGCAATCACAAGAATCTGAAATATTTCTGAAGGTCTTGTGTCTTTAGAGCAGTACCAAATAGCTCTTGTGCCTGCTGCCCAAATGCCAGCCTCCACTTTTCACTTCTGTTCATAGATGTTGATGAGCCAAGACCTTCCAGTTGCTGGAAGCCATCCTTGGCATAAAGCCTGGGAGATTAAAGAAGAAAGGTATGAATTTCAGTTGGTAGGAGCAGTTTAACCCCTGCTATGGGTTACACGGGACACTAACTCTGTAGTGCTGGACATGGAAATTTCCTGTCCTGATGAGAGATTGTTAAAGCCAGCACGGAAATGGTTTCCCCTTTCCATGGAAGACCCCCCTCCAACTTTGAAATTAAGTAAAAGGTGAGGGAGAAGGGAAAGTAAGTGCCATGTCAGTGGAAATCTCTGGTGCAGAAAACTTCAGAGAGTTTGATTTTTTAATATCTTCTATTATAGATCAAATTATATCTAAAAAAAAAAAAAAAAAAAAAAAATCCCCCATACTTAAAAATGAAAGCACAGAACCNAATCCCACATCACTTGAAATGTAAAGCCAGGAACCTTTCCACCTAAAAATGACAGAATGTTGCAGTTTCCTAATCTTTAAAAAGCAAAATACCATAGAAAATTTATGAAATACAATATTTCCTGTGAGTTGCTGTTCCTGAATCAACATATTCAGAAAAAATATGTATACTAACATGACTCTGAACCCAATGCTGACCAGCTGTAGTCTGAGAAAACTGCAATCTAGATAACTCTAATGTTTTTATGGTGCTCACAATCTCTTTGGTGGCAAAAGTTGGTGTAGTAGACTTCCGGTAAGCATGAAAATGGAGCCTGAGTTTTGGTTACATGCTGCACTGTTTTATCAAGGACCCATTTGTTCTTTCAGTAATGTGGTTCTCAGTCTCTGGGATTCATCAGAGGGATTTATCTGTCTAATAAATACGCCCACTCTGTCTATACTTTTAATGCTTCCTGATTAAAATAAAGCTGTTTATCTCTCTTAGCTTCAATGATTGTATGTAAACAAGGATTACTTATCCAGGAATCTCATCCCCATTGCCAGTTTGCCGCATGTTCAGGCTTTCTTTGGGAATGACTACCATGTGAGACATGTGTCTGCTTAAACATGTGCAACTAGTTTAGAGTTAGTCTGAACACAGGAAAAAATACAGAACAGTCTGTTCTACTGTGTTTTTATGTATGTAAGTGTAATTCATTATTAATCACCATGTAACAAAAAACCAGATCTTGTAGAGGAATGAAGGGTGGAACAAGATTTGAGCATTCCAAAACACACAATTTCCTTTTACCTCTCTTCCTCCAAAGGGTAATAAGAACACTTATACAATGTCATTTTTATTTCTAAATAAACTGTTGATAAAATCTGTATGATGATAAAATAATTGCTCCTTTGGGAAACAGACCTCAACTGTGAGAGGGTATAAATTATCCCACAAAAAAATAAAATGCAAAATCAGTACAGAGTGACTTGTGGAGGCTGTGCAAGGAGCCTCAGGGATAAACTGGGACCTTGTGTAACTCACCATTAAGCAGAATCATGTTATACTTTACACATGATTAACAGGTTGTATGCATATGAAAATATGGATATTTTTGGTTAGCAAGCTTCAGACAAATGAAAGGAAGCAAAATGCTTTGGGGGCTATTAAGCAAAAAGATTGAGCCATAAACCATTGGTTTATGTTCATACGGAGAAATATCACTGCATCCTCTCTGTTTGTATTCTTTCTTTTGTATCTGCTCCTGGTCTGTGTCAGAGATAAGACCTTAGAAAGGATGGTCTAACCCAGCATGGGCTGCCTCTATTCATTTGGTGGTCCCATGTATCAGCAATCAGGTAGTTCCATGCTCTCTTCTTACGTCTTACCAAACTTACCAATTTTTACAATTTCTCTCTACCATACAGAGAAACTGTGGGTTTTCCTCCTGTAGCAATGAGCCAGGATCTTGTTTAGCAACTTTGCATCATCCTTGGATAGAGGAGCATACTAAAAGCCCCCCCATCTGAATACATACAGATGACCCGAGACTGTCTTATCCTAGTGTTAGTTTTGCATGTTATAGTGTTCTCTGTGCCTAGATTTGTCACCATAAAAACCTATTGTGTTGGCTACATTATGGTTATTGTAGAAGCAGCAGTGCTGTTCTCCTGCTTTAAGTGACTTTCTTGACTCGATATATCCAGGGCTGACCAAAATTAATTAATTCCAATTAATTCCATGCTATTGCAGATGGGCACACCCAAGAGGAGTTTTAGGTTAGTTAGGAACATAGAGTTTTATAATGGCAAACCTTAAACTGCCACAGTTTGGAACAGATGTAAATGTAAGATAATATTACTCTAATGCAGCACGCAATTACTCATTCAATTGAATGAAGTTTCACAGCATCTTTTTCAGGATTGTCCTCATTATACAGACTGAAAAAAATGAGGTCAGTTTAAAGTT
>VZTL01017415.1:295-21045 GCA_013400535.1 Scopus umbretta
AGGAATCCCAGCTGACATTTTTCACTGCATTACCATTTCTTCCTTTGTGAGCAAGGTCAGTCCCCTCATCCTACAGATATTAGGAAAATGCACACCTTTCCCTCCAGCGCTGACATAGTTCCCAGAAATGGAGTTCTTGTGTTAGCTTCTTGACTGCTCTTTAGTAAGGCTCCTACAGAGCAGAATGAAACGGACTATACAGGAAAGCTAATATAATTTACTTTTGATGATTGTCATTGAATGCAGGTGGCAGGAGGGGAAATGGCCATGTGCATCACCAACCTCATGCCTTACAGAGTGTCCCATCTTGTCCAGGAATGGCAGTATACACAACTTTAGAGACAGTACTGAGGAGATCGTTCCTGTATCTAGAATAGAGAAGGTGAATGCTGAAGCTCTGTGCTCCCTGCTTTTTCTAGGAAGAATCAAGAGTTAATTTCCACAAGCTATCAAGAGTTTGAATATAAACTGGCTCAGGTGCCAGTTTGTCAAGCAGCTATAATGCATATTACTCGGATAAACAAGGTGGCTATTTACCTGCCTATTTTTTTAATGAAAAGATACAGCCACGCAGGTATGCTATGCATCCTTGTCAATGCTTACCACTTACCTGTCTGAGAATATACCAAATCTTAAGGTGAAAGGACACATCCTTATCTTTCCATCAATTTCTCTGCAAAGAGTAGGCTTGCTTCCAAGCTGTGTAAGAGCTCTTTGCTTCTCACCAGCACCCAGCCTTTTTCATTAAAATGACTAAAAGAACTGAAGCATGAGGTGTTATATCTCTCTGCTATCTAGCAAAATTCAGCAGACCTTCTTGAAAAAAAGCTGAAAGTAATGTGATTCTTCATAGTAACACGTTATTTAGCAATACCAAGGACTGCATGAAAAATCAGAAATTGTACCAGATGAGCCTATTGCTTTCTTGATCACAGGACTGTGATTTGCTGACTTGCAGTCCACTGTAATTTGGGATTCACATAGGATACCAAAGAGGTGTGTGTTGGGGGGGCTTTTTATTTGATTTTCCTTTTCCTAATCTAGAGACCAGATCATGCAGGGAACTCAGAGTACAGTGAGACTTCAGAGGAGAGTAAGCAAAAACATGGAATCGTCTTGAATGTGGGGTCATTATTAAGGAATGGAATGAATGACTCTGTGAGTCAATATGGCTCTTCCTCAAGTGCTGGAGAGCTGAAGTTAAAAAGTGAGCTGGAAGTATGAGTAAATCTCTGAGCTTAGCTTCGATAAATCAGTTTTCCCAACAGCTATTGCCATTTCTTGGTTATTATAGCTGTTCAGTTTGCTTTCACGTGTGTAGAGAAGAAGCTGAATTACCTTTCAGTCTAATTTCCCCTTTTCTCTTGCCTAACTTTTAACTTTTCAGGTAAAATTAGTAATCTAAGGTTAAGGTATATGCTTGATTTAACAGCCTGCAGAAGACTTTGTTGTGATATTGTAGACTTTAGCTGCATGTAAAGCTAAGACCATTGTTGTTCTGACTGACCTTTTCAGTTAAAAGGACTTTGAGTTACACTAGAGATCTAAAGATCAGTTTTCATCTGTGAAATGCAGTGACAGCTTTTCTCTGGAGCAAAATGGGTCAGAAAGCTCAAGACTAATTTGAAAATGGATGGCTATCAGCTCAGACAGAGGAGGCTGGCACATCAATTTCTGACCATCTTTAAGAAAGAAGTCTCATAACACCACTGACAAATATTGAGATTTTTTGAAAATGCCATTGCAGCAAAGCACTGCCATCACGCCCCGAAATCCATTTGGTATGGTTCTGTGTAGGATTTCTGTGTATGAACAAAGCGAATGTAGAGCTGTTTCTAAAACAGGTGTGGTGTTAGCACTTCCTTCGTAATACATCCGTCAGTGGGGAGTTTTCTTTAAGGTAGGTAAGCTCAACAGTGGGCTACTTTAGGCAGCACTTGGGAGGTAACAGGAGCTTGGCTACTGCACTGTATATGAGAAGCAGGTACATAGCTCAAGAAAACCATGGCTTGGTTGCATGTTCATTGTATCCACTGCATAAACATGTTTCTTTGCTCTCTTCTAACTTGAATTTCAGGTCAAACCCTGGCCTCCTTCATCTCCTCTGCAAAGAGGAAAATAGAGAATCAAAGGTCTAGTCAGAATTCCTGTTTTGAGAATTAGAAGCTGGTATTTGTGTATGATTTTGCCCCCAGTCCAATCAGCTGTGAAACATGTTGATCAGGTTTGATCAGGAATGACTGCTAGAAGCAGTCCTTGCTCTTGCTCTTGATCTTGATAGGGTAATTTTCTGTGTCTGTAGAGACTAAGGGTAAGACTTTCTGTGGCAGCATTTTCATTCTGATCAGGCGTACGCTGTTGAAGACAGTGTTATGACCGTCCCCTCTTGTAGCACTGTGTTTCCCACCACGGTGTGGTCTTGGAGCCCATGATAAGAATAAACCGGAGTATGTATGAGAGTGTTCTGCCTAGACTAGAGCTACTTGGAAGTAAAACCAACCATTCTGTTTCCATGGGGACTTTAAATCTGTCTACAGGGTGGTCACCTTCATGATTTGGGGGGTGTGTTTTCCACTCTACAAGAGCTACTTGTGATCAGTCTCCAAATGCTACTGGAAAAACCCTTTTGAAGCAGCAAGAGTGGTAGAGCTGACTCGCATAACTACATGTTCTTGTGATACAAATAACCCTGAGTCAATCCAGAATTATTTCAATAAAAACAAGAGTATCAACTATAATTCTGCTGTAAGCAAAAGAAAAATAAATCAATAAAAACCTTGAAATTGAATTATAAAGTTAAAATGCTAGGCACCTTTCTTTAGAGGTGGCTGACTGATTTATAAAATTGCAGAAATCTCAGTCATAAAGATTTCTGGAAACATTCATTTAGGTCTCTTGAAAACAAGGGTATATTAAAAGTCTCTTGAGATAAGAGCTACGAGATAAATGCAGGAAATCAAGCATATTATTTATGCCAGAAAGAGAAAAGTACAGAACGTCTGCAGAAAGCCTCATTTGGATTTTGCTGCTATTGTCAATTCTACATAGAAAGCACCAGCTATTACAGATAACTAAGTAGGTAATTTCTTTTCCCTCCCTTCTGTGGAAGACTGAGCAAATAATGAAGTCATTGTTTTAACTAACAAAAGCTACACAAAAAAGTTTATGCAAAATGTTTTTAGCATTAATACTGCTTTGTTGCAATCAGCTGATTGGTGATTTTTCTGTTGAGACTTTTAGTTTTTGCTTGTTTCAATCTGAACTAAGACAATGGTTTTAGAAGTCTCTCTGTCTGGGGTTCCCACATGCTGTTTAAACAGCAAGAAACTTCTGAAAAAGGATTATGTTGGAAGATTCTGATCATGTTGGAAGGCAATGTAAGTTGGACTCATGGATGAAACCGCCAGTGGGTAATAGCATAGCATTTGGATAATACCCTTAATAACATGCTTTAACTTCTGGTCAGCTCTGAAGCGGTCAGGCAGTTGGGCTAGATATCATTGTAGGTCCCTTCCAACTGAACATACTCTATTCTATTCTGTGCTGTTCTATTCTTTGTCTTCTCTGCTCTGACTGTCTTCCTTCATTACTTCCTTGAAATCAGTAAGTTTGTGTGGGTGAACACAGCAAGATCCTGTCTAGAAAGTCTAAAGGCAAAGGTTAAAAGATATTTATGTTATCAAGCCATAGAATAGTTTATCACTTTCTGGTATTGTTTAGAATGACAAGGAGGCTAGAGTCTGAACAAAAGAGTATCACTGTATCCAGAGAATGCCTCTTGCGGTAGGATATGTAATGGGTAGGAGTTCAATAGCAAGAGCAGGAGTATAATTTAGATGTCCCTATTCACGGGTCTGGCCTTGTTACCAAAAATGTTATATGACATACCTTGGAAATGCTTATTTTTTTCTAGTGGTTATAGTCTTGATAACCGGTTCACATACCAGTGTCTGCATTTGGATGTGTCCCATTCCTCCTAGCTAAACTCTGCTTATCTGGGCAGAAAGCATTCTCAAGATTACTCCTAAATTAGTTTTCTGTCCAGTCCACTCCTTGGTTTGGGGGGAAGGAAAGAGAAATATCTTGTTTTTTTCACTTCTCTAAAACAATTACAAAGTCTCTGACAGTCGAACTATGAGTCTCCTTGGTGTGAGTTGTCATCTTAGACAGGCAAGGACTACTGCAACAGTTCTTAAAGGAAATTGCACCTTTGCAGTTGACTGGCTGATTGGTTAACATTTTATTTTCTTTTTATCTCTGCAATTAACTGTTCAACTCAGTGTTGTTTGTCACTGTATAGCACGTTACCATTGTATTTTACCCCCAAGGAGTTGCCTTCTCTGATGATATCAAAGCTGATTATGCAGTTCATGCTTGCACCAGATTTGCTTGATGAAGCACTAATTAAATGAATGTAGTATTTGTGGTGTGTCTTGCTGTGTCATTAAAAAGAAAAAAGGAGACTGGAATATTGTGTCTTTAGAGTGAAAGGACAGCTAGCTCCTCCTCCCCTTTTTCACTAAATAATTGAAATTTGTCAGTTGTAAAAAGGAAAAGATTTTTATATTTTAAAAGCCATTCATTTGTTTGAAAAAATTAAAATGATTTATGTGCTTCAGAGTGAAGAAATTATTGAATTTCAATAGAATTGTTGGCTATACTGTGATAATTTATGGAAAATATTACTGCAGTACATGTAATTATAGTTGGGTATCTAAATTTGAACTGTTAATTATCTTTAACTAGCAATTTCATGGAGGATAATCATATTTCCTCAGTTGAAAGTGAACATTTTAAGTAACAGATGAGCTACAAGCCACAGGTTTTTGGCAGTAATTGCTGCTACTCCCCTATTTTCAAGATAAATCTCTTAATTAACAGCTGTATGGCAGTGTGTCTCTGAAATATTTCATCCTCTTAAAGAAGAATCCAGGGAAATAATGAATGGATTTCTTAGATATGCAAAGAAAAAAAAAAATCTCCTGTGGGGTTTATCGGCTTCTTAATTTGAACTGTAAGTATACTCAGGAATGGTTGTGTAATGCTTTTACCTCTTCTCTGACATGTTTACCTCTCAGTACTCCATAACAAAGACTGTTTGAATTCATGAGGGGCTTGTGAGATGAACTTCTCAAAGTTTAGTTTTCCAGCTCTGATAATAAATCAAATCCTGCTAGTCTGTTTGAGGCTCAGATTATGTATATATCTCGAGCAGATCTCCACAAGACTTTCTATTTTTCCTGAATTTAAAAAAAGCTGGGTTTTTAATACATGATATCATATCAGTGTAAAACAGTGGTTCCTCATTGGCATTTATCCTACTTAACAAATATGTTCTATGCATTGTCTTTTACACTGTAGCATTTAACAAAATAACATGTTATGTGGTAATATATTTTCTCCTTTTCTATGCATGATTAAAGAGATTAATCACAGTTCTACAGTGTACTCCAGAACAGACAGCAACTTATTTTTTGCTATCTTCAGAGGATCTAGACTGAATTGGAAATGAAGATACTCACATTCCAGTCCCTGTTTCTCTCAAGAGAGTTATTTAGAAGTTTCTCCAAGACAGTTACTTACGAGTTTGGAGCCCAGCGTTGAATTCAGTGACAGTATAATGTAGCTGTGAAGCCACTCTCCTCTTGGTGTCCTGGTTCACTTTGCTACTTAAACTGTGGTTGAAGAAGGCTTCCGATTGGTTGCCTTTTTTTCCCCCAAACTCTTCTTCTTTCCATAAAACTCCCTATAATAATTTCCTTTTGCAAATGGTGGATAGATCAGACTTCATTGCTTTGCACTTTGCAGTGTAGCAGGAATAAATAACATTTCCCTGTTCCTGCTGGGTCTCACAGCATGAAAAGAGAAGCAGAGATCTTCTACATAACCCTTACTGTTGTAGCTGTGCACGGTCTTGGGGTTTCCCTAGTTTCTTTTTGAAGTATTTAAGGGGATTATTTGCAGGCAGTACTAACACTGGTATAATCCGGCAAACTCCTTGATGCTGCCTACCTGTTGCATCTTGTGTTTGACAGAAGCATTCCGATCCCCCACTGTAAAAAGTTTCTGTCTGTCAAGGAACTCTTCAAAATGTCTTTAAACTGTATTTTACATGCCAATCTCTATACTTATACCAATTTGCTTCAAACAAATTTTAAATTAAATGCACATCCCCAAAAGGTCGATATGAATGCTTGGTGTGGTGAATGGGGGGACAGGTAGTTGAGCAGGATGTGATCTGTTATTAAGGATACTACCAATGGCATATGTATGGCAAAGCAGGAAGCAAGAAGCTGCCTTGATCCAGTGTGTGGGACTTGATATATTCCATATATTCCAAAGTTGAACTGGAAAAAAAAATTGTTCTTGACAGGGATTATTTATAGTTAGATACCTCATAAATCCCCCAATGGCAATAATTTGTATTAGAGTTGGAGAACTAATGATGTAAAGCTTGCGGCTAGATACTGTATTTATGCTAAGGTCTAGCAGAAAGAGAAATTTATTCTCTGGTTATTGATAATTGACAAGGTATTAGCTGTTTAATTAGTACTGCCCTGTTTGAATTAACCTGGCAACTCCTAACTCTGTTTTAACAATTTTTTTTCTCAAGAAACTAGAGGTTATAGTATCAGGACTTTATTTCATAAAGGGATGCACATCTGACCTAAGGAAAAAAATTCAGTCAACACTTGGCTTTCCTGATGCCTGTAAGGAGAAGAGTGCATTAGCCAGGGACCACACTAGAGCAGTACCATCATCGGTGTGTTGAAGGACCCTTTGCATCCTGATGTCATTCTGTGCTAGGTCTAGGTCTGATACAAGTTCATTAGTTGGACCTAATTTCACCAAGTGCAACTGAGAAGCATGGAGATCTTGGCAGTGAGTAAAGACTAATAACCATACCTTGCAGAGAAAGATGTCTTTCTGGTCTGATACAGTTGTATGATTAGGGCTGAGTTCACAAGACAGGCTCTTGTAGCTTAATTAATGCTAAGGCTTCTTTGATTAGTTGCGTGAGTGCTGACCCCTTCTCTTCAAAGTAATTCCAGAATCTGAGCCTTTTTGGGCTTGTTTTTACCGTATTCTCAGAGAAAATTGTTCAAGGTTTCTGTCAAAAGAAATGGCAAAGCAGGCTATGGAACAGGTTCACTTTTAGGACTTTTTGTAAATGGCATCATTAACTGAACAAATCGGAGCTTAGTTCTCATTTTTTGGTAGCAGTGAGATGCACCCTGAGACCACTTTAGATATTTCAGGTGTAATGAAGTATCTTGAAAGGTATGTGAAAATAAAATACATCAGAAAAAACAACAAAGGTTCATGAGAATTCACTGTGACAGTCCTGCAAAAACAGCCTAATGACTAATACTCTAGCTCCTTGCTTTTCAGATAATATAGGTCTATTTTTGTTGTAACATGTCTCTCTCTGATATCTCCTTTTTGTTTCCCAAGTCCCTGCATGCATCTGTATTTTGTGATGCGTTTTTCATGTTGCTTCTGCTGAACTGTCTGTCTTTGTGAAAAGAAATTAATGAAGCTAAGCCAAAGGGAAGGTGATTGACTGTCCTACTTGGAAAAAAAATAAAAATATTTTGCCTGTGATAATAAGCTCAAAACGTACTCTGGGAATTCTACTTCTATAAAATCCTCTTTGAATTGAATTTCAGCATTAAAATTTATGCAGCCATTTGGTATCATACTTTTTCCTTCAGGAAAGATAAATATTTCAGTCTTTGAACACTGTGAAACTGAAAACATTCACCAGTAGCCCTAGCTAAAATTGCAGTAGGCTGCTGTGCAATTTCAGTGATGAATAGTATGTGTTTGCATTTGGAAAATATACAGTAATCACTGCAACTATAAAGCATTACAGACAAAGAGATGGATCATTTTCTCTGATTGTTACATAGGCCATTTGAATGGTTGTTTTGCAGTTTCATAATTTGTTGGCACTTAAATAAGTTGAGGATTTTTTCTTCAGCTCAGAAACTGCTTAGTGTAAAGAAGACATGTATTGCATGCTTAGCAAAGCATTCATTAAATCTTGAGAAGCTGAAAATCCTCATGAGGTAGTTTAATTTCCAGAAAACTCCCACAAAAGCAATTACATTTTTAATGAATAATTTATTTGGGGTGCTGTAGATCAGATTCTTGTTCACAGTTTCTCACTTTATGCATTTCCGTTTGGTATTCGTTTTGGTCCATACAGATAGGTTTTTGAACTCAGGTCCACTGTCTGGAGAGAATCAGATGTCAGGATGGGGTTTGCTGTGCCTCTGGATGCTATCATCATCTTTATTTCTTCTGTGAGCTTTTTTTTTAAGGTGATAGAAACAAACTGAAAGATTGAGTCTAATGTAGTTTTATTTATTCCAATAATGTCCAAGAGGAAGCTGTTTTTTGACATGCTTCAAGTACCATTATGGTATAGTTTTAAAATGTGCCTTCCCATAGAAGTTCCAGATACCCCACCTACACAGAACAAGGTGAAAGGCACTGTTTTAAGTTGGTAATTCCTAAACTATTAGGATGTAAAGGTCAAAACACCACTTTGTTGTGCTCACACAGAAGTCTACAGCTATCCAGTTAGTTCTAAAAACCTATTCAATTGGGGTTTTTTGGCCTCTTCCCTTTTCTGCCCTCTACTGTTGCTCATTCATCAGGTCTGCAAGGCTTGGACCTGGTACCTTTACAGAGTGCCGTTTTCCCCTTCAAGGTTTTCTATGGTGACAAGGTTCAGTGTCCTTTGATCCAATTGCAGGATGAGATCCTAGTACATTAAATCCTTGGGCAGAAGGCATGGCAGGTTTGGTTTTTTGTTTTTTTTTTTGCTATGAAGTATTTTGCTCATGTCATTGCCGTAACAGTAAATAAACATACTCAGATACTTCCTTTCTCTTATACCTCAATAGGTGCTTGTAACAGTGTTTGCATCAGTTCTGCATGTACTTGATTATTGTGAAGCAGGAGCAGCACTTCTTGCAGGAAGACTATTGGAGAGCCTTACTGATGATTTTTTTTTTTTTTCCCCTACATAGCAGTGTTTATATTTCTCTTCCTAAGTGTTTTACTGGATCAGATCTTCAGATGAAGATGACCCATGGTGAATGGTGGTTTACAATTTGATTGTGGTTTTGTCAGGAAGAACTTCACCAAGTGGTTGGTGTTACAAGCCCTTTTGCATCTGAGATAATTCTCCTATCTTCAGATTATTCCTCTGGAAATTATGCTTTATCCAAACACACATTCTGATGCTAATTGGATGATACTTAACAGAGTGATATGTAGGAGGTCAGACAAAAAAATCATCTGGTCCTTTCTGGCTGCCAACTCTGTGAACTTTTGAGCAATCCTTATTCAGCAAGCAGAATAAGCACTGTTATCTGCAGAGAAAAAAAAAAAAAAACAAAACAGTACACTTTGTGAACTGGACCGACTTAATGTGGTGACTTCAAGTTGATCAATCCCATGTATAACTGATATTCAAAAGTCTCATTCTGAGAATGGGAATAGGGAATTCATTGTGATGAGCAGAGAGAGACAACGTGCTTGCTTTCTACCGCCCTGCTGGCTTGCATCGTATAACAGAACTTGCAGTACAGTCTCTGAATGGTTTATAGCCATGTTGCAAACAAAATCAGTTAGACACCTTTGCTAGCAAGTCTACATAACCAGTGGGTCTACATTATGAAAAAGCAAACCAGCTAGAACAGGTGTAAAAAGGAATGGAAATCAATTTTATTTTCCACAAAATTAATGTTTATTTATGAGTGAGGGACTATCTAGGTACCATGAATATTATCTGGAGAGTGCATATGCATTGTTAAAGATTCTTTCTACATAACTGTTTGAAATAAAACCATGTAAATACAGCAAAAACATAATACACCTGAAATCCAGTGATTCCTTTAAAGAAACCCAAAACACGCCTAACATGCACTATGAATCTCAACTCCCTTCAGAATCTGTTCAGAAAGGTACAAAGATTTGCAAATCCAGGATTTTTACTGGCGTTTAAATAGCCCCATTAGTCCTAAACCAACTCTCTGATGCTATCAGCAGATCCAGGAAATGGAAGTAAACAATAAGGGGACAAATCAAAAATTGCTTAGTGTATTTCCCTCCCATTTCAAGTCTTTTCTCCCCTTTAAGTTAGCTCATTGCACATATTCCTGTAAGACTTAAATTTTCCCTTTTCATTCCAAAATTCCCTTCATCTCCATTAATTTCTTAAGAAACCAGAACTGCGTTACTTAAAGAGAACACTTCCATAACAACTTTTCAGAAGGCAGAGGGAGAGCAGGGAGGCAGCGCAAGCCTCTAGCTGGCGCACAGACCCTGGCCCTCCAGGAGCCAGGTTTCATCCTTGCCTGAGCAGATCCCTTCTGCTCTCTGCACTTCACCTTGCCTCCTTTGCATCTTTAGTGGCTTAGCTTCGCGGGACAGTGTCCTCTCTGTGTTTGCATAGCGCTTAGAGTAATGGTAAGCTTGTCTCAGCTGAGACCTCTCAGCTGCTACAGTGCACATACTCCATTTTCTGTCTTTCAGTATGTTCACGAGATCTCCAGTGTTTTATCAAGCCCTGACAGAAGACATGGTTTGTCTTGGGAGAGGTTTTCCTGTGTTCAGCAACTTGTAGTATCAGGACTTTGATTTGAGTTAGCTACACCAGTTGTGTAAAATACCTCATTTCTTTATATTGTGTGTGCAATTTATTCCTTTCTCCTTTTCCAATACTTAAAATCAATTAAATATTTTTGCCTGGAATTTGTATCAACATCTGTCTTCAGTTAACATTGTTTTAAACTAACAGACTGATTTTCTTATTTTTATTTTTGCTAATGTCTCTAAAGAGGGCTGGTTGGTATTTTATGTTGGTCTTGCCTTCTTGATATAAACAGAGTATTAATTTCTTACAATCTGGGAAGAAACCAACTTAGGCTAGTATTTGTGTAGATAAGGAATATCGCTTTGCTGATTCTTTGGAACCTGTCTTCTCATGCAGAATGATAATTTTTATTACAATGTTAGGCAGTATGTAATATATTAAGACATGTGATGTGTGTGTATGTGTGCGTTTGCATTTTCTCTGTGGTAGAGTGAGGTATTGACTCTAGCTGGTGCAGAAAAAAAATTTGCTGAAT
The DNA here is from genome assembly GCA_013400535.1 of Scopus umbretta. Taxonomy (NCBI): domain Eukaryota; kingdom Metazoa; phylum Chordata; class Aves; order Pelecaniformes; family Scopidae; genus Scopus; species Scopus umbretta. The sequence continues at coordinate 11,443 of VZTL01017415.1, forward strand.
TAGGTTTGTCCTGGTTTCAGCTGGGATGGAGTTAATTTTCTTCCTAGTAGCTGCCATAGTGCTGTGGTTTAGATTTAGGATGAGAGCAATGCTGACACCCCCCCGATGGTTTAGTTGTGGCTGAGCAGTGCTTGCACCAGCCAAGGCCTTTCCAGCTTCCCGTGCTCTGCCGGGGGCACAAGGAGCCGGGAGGGGGCACGGCCAGGCCAGCTGCCCCAACCTGCCCCAAGGGCTATTCCATACCATACGGCGTCACCCTCCGGATAGAAACTGGGGGAGTTGGCCGGGGGCAGCGATCGCTGCTGGGGGACGGGCTGGGCATGGGTCAGCGGGTGGGGAGCGATTGCATTGGGCATCACTTCATCACTTGCTTTTTATATTCTATTATTATTTTTATTTTTTTGAATTACTAAACTGTTCTTATCTCAATCCTTGAGTTTTCTCACTTTGATTATCTCCCCCATCCCACGGTGGGGGGAGTGAGCAAGTGGCTGCGTGGTGCTCGGTCACCGGCTGGGGTTAAACCATGACAGGCCTTTTTGGCACCCAGCGTGGGGTGGGGCTTGACGGATTAAGATAACAACAAATCTGACCAGAGCGGATTAGAACAAATTTGTTATAAACATTCTTTGTATTAGTTTGATAGTTGCTGGTTACAATATTGATTAACTTGCTCTCAACGCTGTTGTTCTCAGGGATGTGATGTGTAACACCTTACTTGCAGGGTATGTTCCCTGTTGTGTTGTTCATCTCCGTTTGGAGCTGGGTCAAGGTTCTTGTTTTGCTGTACTTCATAACACTGGTTTATGATATGATAAAATGGCTGGTTGTGAGACTAGTCTGGTATTTGTATTCAGCATTGCCGTCATCTCTGTCATTTGGGAGCCACCTCTCAGAAACTATTAATCATTACACTTTGTACCTTTTCTCCTCAGAGAGCCAATTTACAGGGGAGACACCTTCCCCACACATCAGTGTGTTATCAACATTATTCTCATACTAAATCCAAAACACAGCACTATACCAGCTCTACTACAAAGAAAATTAACTCTATCTCAACCAAAACCAGGACAACATTCTACCGATTGACCAATCCTTCTGTGTGAATATCACCTATGGTCTCAGATTTCTTGAAGAGTGAATTGTTTTTCTTAATGTTATTGACTGATATCTTCAAAATAGAGCCATCAAGCAAAGAAGTTGCTTACCTGAAGTGCACAGCAATTGAATTGTCTTGGAATATATAGTTGCCTTTATAATGGATACTCCCCCATGCTAAAGCATTAAGCTGTCAATTCCATGTGCTTTGCTGCTGACTCTGCACACTCTGGGACTATTGGGTCAAGCAGCTCTTTCTGGATGTGCACGCTTCAGGTTAAGGGAAGTCAGTCTTACAATATTGCAATGTAAAGCTGCTCTGCAGAATAGTAGTTTCATAGCCACAAGCTAGAGCATCATTATATTTATTTTCCATCTTGTGTTAGGCTAAGTTCCCCTGGAGGAGTGTTTGTGAGTCTCTTTTCTTCCTGACCTTCAGTTTAGAGGAACACAGTCAACCATCTGCTTTTATGTCTAGTGCAGGTATAGATCTTGCTGAACTTCCATATTCATTCATGAGCACCTCCTTCTGGAAAGGTGTCAGATCCTGAAAGAAAACATGTTCTGGGGAAATAACTTTTTAAAAAAATCACAAGGTTTGCTCTAAAGCCCATATAGATTTAGCTAAATCTCTTGCTGCTGTCCACTGCGCTGACAATTGCTAGTAAGATTGCCTGGCAAATGCTACGAGTGTGAATATGAATCTGTGTGAAATCAACACCTACGCTACAGTTTGGGCAATATTTCTTTAAGCCCTCTAAATTGCTAGGCATTGTAGATTGCCTGAAAATGAAACCACAAAGCACTTGATGCTTCTGCCTGGGAATACTGTCTTCAGATTTCAGTTCATCTTCTTCTAAAGATCTGAAAAATAGTAACCTGGATGAAAAATGGAAATGTGAAAATAAAACTAATTTTTGAAAGGAAGTATTTGAAAGTATTCATTCCAGGATTGCACTTGATGTTGAATATCCAAGACAGATTTAGTTTTGCTCTCTCCAGTTACTCAACTAGAAGATGGAATGATGCAGAGGAGCCCTGTCCTTGCAGTTTCAGGTAAGTTTATACATGTTTCTAGTTCCAAAAGTCTGCAGAATGGACAACCCAATGTTGTTCACACAGATGGGAGTGTGTTTGAAAGGCCTGCAGAACGGACAGCCCAATGTTGTTCACACAGATGGGAGTGTGTTTGAAAGGCCTGCAGAACGGACAGCCCAATGTTGTTCACACAGATGGGAATGTGTGTTGTTAGCCATCCAAAAAAAAAAAACCCCCAAAAACCCCACACATATGAAGAGCTGCAGATCTTTGATACAAAAGACAATGCTGCAAAAATTATTTACCACAACACGAAGAACACAAAAGAGAGCAGTGTTGTCTTTTGTCATACTCCAGTTGCTAATCTAGCAAACGTGAGAAGCACAAAAGGAAGTCTACAATGGAAAGAAGAAGAAATGTTTATTTTTGTCTTAAGTGTGTCAGTCTACACTGGGTACTACGAGTTGGAGAGGATGTTTGAAAAGGGAGAGGGGGCATTCCAATTTTCTGAGATACATTGCCAGGATCATAGATTGATTTCTTCCATGGTAGCTATAGCCTGGTGCTCTGACTATGCATCTCACAGCCTGTTTCTGTGTAAGACATGCTACTCTTAGGAAAATACATTCATTTCAAGAATACCATGATATAGAAATGTCAGAAGTGATTTCTTCTTGTCCAATAGACTGTCTGAAAGGCAAAGTAAATTTATATGACTCTCAAAGGTGTGTACACAAGGTAAACATGTATGCAAGAAATCTTTTTCATTCAGGATTGTTTGTTATATTTTAAAGTGTGCCTCCCACTGCCTTCTGACAAGTACAGGACCCGCACTGGTTGAAAAAGCTTCTAGGAAACAGTATATCTGATATATGGGTTTGATGACTAATCAGCATTCTGTCTTGCTGCGCCACATCCAGTCTAAAGAAGTGATTTATTTGGGTGTTTGAAGATGAAATGCAAACCTTCAGTAATTGCATTCAAACAGCTGTGGAGTATAAACTTATGAAACCACTCCATTGTACTGTCAGCTAAAATTGACCATCCCATAGATTTATCAGCAGAACACAAAGTAATTACTTTGTCACATCCAGCCTTTGGGAACATGAGGAGGAGGGCATTTGAAAAGCCCTAGCAGGAGATTAGAAAAAAGATGCGTGTCTGACCCAGCACTGATGGTGATTTTACCATCAAATTCGCTGATAGCAGAATTAGAACAGAATTTTGTATTATGAATGTGACCTATTACCTCTTATCCATGTGCTTAGATATCACAAAGATTTAAAAGTATAAAGCTAGTCAGAAAAAGGATTTCAGATGTTTGGATAAATATTTATAGTTTTGCTGTCTGTGCTTTACATGCTTTTACTCTCTTTTGACCTCTGCAGTCAGGAGCAAAACTAAGTATGATATTTGTGGAGAAAATAGAAGACACGTTTCACAGAGCTACCTGTTCAGCTGCAGCACTAATTTTCCTGCAGCAAAAAAAAAAAAATGGTTTTTTTTAAGAAAAAATTTAAAATGCCTACTTAAAAAAAAAAAAAAATCTATCTAGCATCTGTCTGGAAGGTGAACAGTTGCAAGAAGAAAGAAGTTCAGTACAGAAACTTGCTGACTGAGCTCTGTCGTCACTGCCAGTTGATCATGTTCTATAGAAACAGGTTAATGGAACCTGAAAATCTCATTGAAATGTAATTCAATTGAGTTACAAACTGACTGAATCCTTTTCTGGTTTGAACCTTAACTTTTTAGAATAGGTCTAAAATCAGGAAAGACATGCTGAAGGTTAGGCATGAAAAAGCTTTTGTCAGTCAAGTTAAAAATTTGCCTAAATGTTTAATTAAATGTGCAAATAAAATCAGGGATTCTTTCCACAGCCGATGTCTCCCCCAGAGGAAAATGGTAAATTGCTAAAGTAAAGCTAAAGTAAAAAAAAAGTTCAGTTGCTATTGGACAGATGAATGGTTAGAGGTATTGCGGACATGTCAGACTATGTGAAAGCTGAGTATCTATGAGAAGGAAGTTGATTTGCTTTGCAGAGTTTACTTGCCTGATTGCTTGCATTGCTATATAGGTCACACCACTGCTGTGGACAACATGCCTATGTCATGGATCTTGTGGGAGACTACATTTCCCCATTCAGCCCCCAAAGTACTGTGTTTTTTTAAAGATTGTAAGGTCACGATTGCTTTATTTAAAAAAAATAAAAACAAAATAAAACCTCTCTATCTAGGCAATTTTCTACATCCCTTTAAGAAACTAAGTTATAACAGCATCATTTATATGGTTATATAGGAATCACCATTCAAATTATGAAACTCCACCAATTTTTTGCAGATGGCTCTTCTCATCTTACCTTAGCTCCCTAATATCACCCTAGAAAGTCCAGGACTTCTCTGCAATACAAGGATCTTGCTGACAGATCTTAAAGGATCTTAAGGGATAGTATCGTACAGTGTTAATCACAAAATACTGTAATTCTGTGTTTTTCTTTATCAGTTGCATTTTCAGGCCTTGGCTTTACCACCTTCTACTTAGCTGGAAAGTTACACTGCTTCACGGAAAATGGCCGGGGGAAGAGCTGGCGCCTTTGTGCAGCAATTCTCCCACTCTACTGTGCCATGATGATTGCCCTGTCACGTATGTGTGATTACAAACATCACTGGCAAGGTGAGCCACTTTTTTTTTTATTAGCCTTGTATTTCTTTCTTTGGTTTTGGTTTGGTTTTTTTTTTTTTTCATTAAATAACATGAGTTACAACATGATAGTATGCTATAGATTTTCCTTGCTCCTGCATTGATGCTGAGGGTTTCAATGTCTGAAAATACTGCAGGGGCCCTTTACCGTTCTATATTTTTATATACACAATGCATGTCATCATATTTATATGCAAATCTACATCAGTGGTTTTTTAACATCATGATTTTTTACAAATGTACATCAGTGCCATAACTGTCTTGCGTGGATCCAACTGTAAGCGGGATCTGGCCCATCGGAGTAGCTCTCTTGTGTGGCCTAGTCCTTGCCTACTGCTTTTCCAGGTACCTGTTGGGTGTGTGAGTGGTTGCTGATATGTGGTCGCATGTGCATTAGCCTAGACTGAAGCGTCTGTGTGTAGCTACTCATTGCAAAGATGCACTCGGTCATTTGTCTACATTCTGGTCATTTAATGCACATGAGGTAATACACTGTTTCTCATTAAAATGAAAGTATATTGGGCATGAGGTAGGTTAATGGCCCCTCTTTTGAGAAGTATAGAAACACTGCACACCAAGCTACATAGCACAGGTCGTAACAGATTCTGCCCACACTGAAAACCTTGCTGCAAAATTTGATGTTTTCTGTTCTCTTAATTTTTTTTGGCCAAGGCTGTAATTGCTCCCACAGTGTCAATTCCTCACTTGCCAAAGTCAGGTCCTACTTAAGGAAGAGAAATGTTTCATCTTCTTGTTATGTCCTGTTAAAAATTCTTTTCTATAGCTTTGGGCTCCACATATTTCAAGGCTGATATTTTGTTATACTGACTGGATGTTAGCGTGATGGATTTGTCATGTGGTACCAATGCATAGTCATTAATTTGTAACTGCAAATAAATGCTGAATGTATTCAATATGGACGAGTAAGTCACTGAAGCAGCATGCAGTGTCTTTATTGGTTGTAAAGTACACCCACAAAGCTAAAGAAACCTGCCACACAATCTTAAACCTTACCTTTGTGAGGGAATGACAGTTATTGACAGAAGGGGAGATGGCTTGTAAGACTCTAATAGCAGCATTTGATGTGTGGGTGAGTTGTATAAAACGTCTACTCTTGGATGAACCTGCATCCTTAAAAGTCTACATACAGTGAACAACAGGAGATATTCTTAAGTGAAGCATGGACAGTCTGAAGGATGCTTAATCCTAATCTCTTTTTCATTTACTTACTGTTTCTAGTGGAAACTTTGCATCTTCATATTAAGTGAGCATTCTCATGTAAACGAGGCATTGTTATAATACAGTGTAACTAGAGCAGATACCTTTCAGGAGGTTTCTTAGGTTGAATTAACTAGCACTGACCTTCATAGCTTCAGGGCTATGCCACAGCATCCTCTCCTCTTCCCTTGCATGGAGTGCGACACCAGTCAGACCAGCGCATCTGTCACAGGAAGACTGTTGACTCAGAGTCCCTTAAAATTCAGGTGTGAGACATAACTGATATTGAAGGCTATACTATTTATTAATTACACACTTATATTACTAAGTTACAATTCTGTGACTTCATTCTATTAAGTCAGAATTATACCATGCCTTACCCTCCCACACTGAGTCTTTCAGACATGGACCTGGTAGAGTCTTGCAGGTTGTCCACATGGCTTCCCTCCAGCATCCACAGGTCAGTTTACTACTGTCTGTCAGCATCTACGCTTTCACTGTCAGAAAATCCTACCATCTATCATTTCTTTTACTGTTTCTTGACTCTCTTTTTCACCGCCTTTATATCTGCCTTTCTTGACTCGTGTCTCCTCCTAAGTAAACCAGCCTGTGATTACTTTTTCCCTATTTATCCCCATATTCCTATCAGAAATACCAGACTTGGCATTTCTAATACTGTTATGTAGGTCATCTTGGCTTTATGTGATATTGCTGGTATGGTACTGCTGGCCTTGCAAATTGTACTCCCCTCAAGGTCCTGAGCACTCCTTTCAATTATCTGCTTCATACTGGTTGCATGTTGTTTACCTGTTTTGTAAGACGTATTGTTCTGTTGGTTCCTCTACATAGTTTCAATTACGTACAGCATTATCTCTGTCCCACTGAGCATTTCCTATCTCGTACTGCAGTCAGCATACCACAGCAAGATTCATCCATGCTTTTTCTTGCTCTGTTTTTTGTGTTCGTGCAGTATCCTGTTCTCCCATAGCTGCTTAATCACGAACCATTAGCCTTGACGTGTTCTTTAAGGAGTCTCCTGGTTTCCTGCAGAGGTCTTGTCTTGTTACAGGGCTCATTACTCTTCTTTGCACAGCGCTGGAGGGAGCCTCCAGCAGAAAGCTGCTGAACATGAGGTAACGTCAGAGTTACGAATCTCATGCTCAGTGTGTGACTTGGCTGGTTTGAACTCTCTATTAAAGAGAGAGGGAGAGGATCGTGAATGAATGTGAATGGGAGTGTGCAGGTTTACTCTCAAGTTTTGAACAGGTTTGCTGTTTGTGCTATTTCTTGCCAAGAGTAAGAATTATTTATGTACTGAAACATGTGCTAGGAGGCAGATTTTTATGGTGTGTTTTATATACGATAGAAGAAAACTACACCCAAGGGGTTGTGACTGTGTCCATTACAGCCGCTCATATTTTTGAAGTTTAAGGAGATAGAGCTGAAAACTCATCTCTTCCCAAGCTAAGAACAGGGCTGGCAGACATTATCTTGCCGCTGACCTGTGCTTTTACCTGAAAGAACTGTGTTCTCAAGGGAGAGACTAGTTGACTCTGTAATATACAGCACCGAAGCTCAGGCCTCATCTTTTCTGCTCAGCAGAGTCAACCGATTGTGTTAAATTACTTATGGTGGCTTTGTGATAGAGTCTTAACTGTGCTTTGGGGAATGAACAGGACCATCAATATGATGTCCAAGACTTAGCATACTGTAGGTGAAAGATGGAGTGGAGTATCCTTACATTAAAGAGACATTGAGTGGACTCAGAATGTTAATATTATGAGTACTTTATGACCTCCCTCCAGTTTGGCTGGAAAATGTAGTATTCAAGATCTTAATGTAGGTATTGGTGAATATGAGGATATTTCATTATGAATTGTGAACATATTGACTGCTTTTACATCCCTAGATCTCTGTATAGGCTTATAACTCCGAAAATGTTAATTTACTCATGAAATAAGTGGAAAATTTATATGAAAAAAATATAGATAAATACTGTGATTGAAAGAATATTCTTTTTCCTTTATGAGCAAAGGAAAACAAAAAAGGAAGTTGGGGCTACCATGAGCTCAGACTAAACACACAACTGTTGTCTTCAAAAACAGGAGTCAAAATAGCTGTCTGTGTGTTTGCTCAGTACCCCCAGTCAAGGTCAGTAAGCTAGAAATCTTTGGCATAAGTCATGTAGTGAATTTGTATTACTGTGGTGCCCAAACTGAGGCCCAGAGTTGCATAATGTGCATGTAAATGTTTTGAAAGAAATTATCTAGGCAAGTTTTCAGGAAGTCTTGAAATACCAGAGAACTTATAGAGAACTGACAGAAATCTGGTATTTCTCCATAATTACAAATAGTAATCATAGGCTTGACTTAATTGTTAAGCAAAATAACAACAGAACAAATCCTCTTACCCTTCAGGTACTATGTGGTTCCCGTGGAAAACTTAAAATTGTCTGTGTGTGAGAGCTGCAAATATCTCATTTTTTTATTTTATCTTATTTTATTTTCTGGTAGGAGTATGGCATAGTAAATAGCATCAAAGATATATTTTCAAAAGGTGTTAAATCAGTTAAAAGGCATGCTTAGTCTTTGACCTTTCAGGTGCTTTTAGGACGAATTCACCCAGCTTGAAATTGTTCTTGACAGCTGTCTTTCTCAGGGTCCTTTCAGGAGCTGCAAGTGAAATGAATTGTTGTAGCTACAGTGGCCCGCTTCCTGAAGGAAGATAATTTTCCATCCTACATCCTACCTGCTCCCTGTCTGCATTGGATAATGCCTTCTGGAATACAAAACAGTTGAAAGTAGATCTGGCGCTTTAGCTGCCATCTTTCCTGGCGGTACTTGGGCACGGACAAGGAGCAGACTGTAGTTCCACTGTGTCGGTTGTGGTGGTCATTGTAAATCATGGCAAACAGAGAAGATATGTGGGTTGTCTACCCTTAAAAATTAGTCAACAGTGAGCTGGAACATCATGAATGTTTAATGCCACATGGAAACCATTCTGTTTCCTTTTCGCATCTCCTGAAACGTAGCCAACCACCTACATTTTGGGTATTCAAAATGCTGGAGATATCCACCCCAAAATACTGATTTTATGTGTTCTGCGTGATTGTGGTGTTCGGCTCCAAATTCTTTATGAAAATTTGAGGTTCACATTTTCTGGATTAAACACTTCCAGGTCAACCAAAGGTCTTTTACTTACAGTTGTCACTACAGACTGTCCTTTCCATGGTAATTTACTTCTGGTTTTGTTGCTTTTCTTATCTAGATGCTTTTGTTGGAGGGATCATTGGCCTCATTTTCGCTTATATTTGCTACAGACAACACTACCCTCCTTTGGGTAATACAGCTTGTCATAAATCTTACGTCAGCCTGCTAGATCAGAACTCTGTGAAGAAAGAAGAGAGACCTACAGCAGATAATGCTACTGGCCTGCCTCTAGAGGGAATAACTGAAGGTCCTGTATGACTTTAAAAAGTGCACAGAATGAACTTTTTAGCCTTCTCACATTTCCTCCAAACTGGTCTCTTAACACGGTTTCTTACTGTACGTG
>VZTL01017416.1:10566-29461 GCA_013400535.1 Scopus umbretta
ACTGCAAACCCCAGCCTTTTCAAGCTAGAAGGAATATAGTGCAGGGCAGAGCACCTCTGGCACTGTTTATCACTTTATAGTAGAAAGTCAATTTCTGGAGGCAGGGGTTTGGCTGCTCTTGGAAGAACTGTGAATAGGTGATTTAGATCACTTAAAGAACCACTGACAAAGGTATTAGCAAAAGTGGTTTAAATATGATGTCGTAAAAGTGCAATTTAACGAAGTTGGATGGCAAGTTTCACTCTATTACTGTACAGCACAATCATTTGAACAGTGATTCAAAACTACCAAGGTACAAATCAAAGTTACCAAGACAAAATCAAAATTACCAAGGCACAAATCAAAGTTACCATACTACAAGGTTATGTGTGATATCGGTCGCTTGCCAAACACCTGTCATTGGTAAAATGTCTCTCTGCCTCAAGGAGCATCCTTGGCATCCCAGCTCAAGGGGAGATCCCCACCATGCAGTCATGCTGCCTAGCAAGGAGAGCTCAAAGAAGGCTCACTTAGGCTGTGATATTTATGGAATAAAGTGGTTGGCTTGTAATTACTTTACATGTGATGTACCCACAACCTTCTTTGTTCCTTGATGGAAAAGTCTTGGAAAAGCCACCTGCTATTCATGTGTTAATTGCATGGTCGGTGTTCCAAGCTCATAGGCATCGATGCTCACTGTCACTCTGTTCTTTTGTGGGGTTGCAGACAACAGACTGGAACTTGAGGAGTTCTTGGTGCGGCTATGGCTTAGGCCTTTACCTGCTTTAGAGCCTGTATCAAACTACTGCTAGTTTGGTTAAGGGGTTTAGCACCTGTGTCCTGCTCCACCCCATGACTATAGTCAATCCACTTCATTGACTCATAGAGTGGTAGTATGGTTACCCCTTGCCTCTATGTTGTAAATATGTGGCATATTGCAGAGAAGTGGTAAGAGTCCAATTATTTGATAAGCTGNATATCCCATAATTTTGGTAAAACTACAAATACAAATATTTGAGTGATTATATGTCCCTACAGCGGTGTTGTCTATAAGTATAGAATCACAAAGGGTTGTCATACAAACACATCTATTTCCAACACATACAGTACAGTTTGAAGGGTTTAATCGGGATGTATTTCAAAATGACAAACATTTTGTTCAGTGTCAAGACANCATAGAGAGTCAGTTGATTGTATATGTTTTACATGTTGGATTGATGTAATTTGTTTCCTCTTTTGCCAAATTTTGATATACAGAATGATTGTAAGCAATAAACATAATAAACTCAAAACTAACAAAACTACAACTGGATGCATCATCGAATTCAAATTTCCAGTTGCTCTTGGTGACCATGCAAAAAGAGTTTCCCACCAGTGACATTCTCCATCTTTCTTCACTCTTTCNTATTTGTTCCCATTTTTTTGGGCCTATAGTCTATGTCCTAACTGATAGAGGACAGTTCCATGGTGATTTAATCCCAGCGCAATGATTTGGTATATGGTGGATGCTGAAGCATTGTGTATTGTCAAAACAAAAGCTGTGGCTTTACTGTCTGTGAGGTTGTAAGTAAAATTAACTAGATACCACCAAGATTGAAATCCTTTTCAAATTAAGTTGCATTATCCCAAATTACCTTTTGAATCTCAGCGGGCAAGGTGCGCTCATCACTTTCCCTTTTAATTACTGTTACAGTACCTTTTAATTGCTGTTACAGTAGATTGCACCCACAACTGAGAAACATATATGGTGCAGAATGTACTGTAGTTACCATACTGATTAACATGAATAAAATAAGTGAGGGTCTCCACCCCATGTGTCAGGCTTGTTGACATATAAGCCAAATTTGGTCCATGTTGACAACGATTGCTCCTGCAAGAAGAATAAGCAGTCCTCTGATGGTTGACCCAATCTCCACGGCAGGTGTGCTGGTATCATTCCCAGGATCGTTTCTGGAAAGGGAAAACAATACAAGTCTTGGCGGGGTTTTTCCAGGTGGGTTACACCTCAGTGGCTCAACTTGTTTAACTGCTAGGACTAAAGACAGAAGTACCTTTTCCCACTCGGAATATCTCGGTTCTGTCTCTTTAAATGCAGGCAAGCTAAACATTAAGGGCCTTTTTGGCCCACTCTCCCTGGTCTGGAATAGATTGCAATAAGTATCATGTTCTGAAAAAAAATAATTCTGCTGTTATAGGGTCACAGGGGTGTACTGGCCCCCATGACTGATATGCCTTTAGTTCCTGTATTAGAGTTTTCATGTTCTGAGTTTCATTTCCATGGTTTTCCTTTTCATAAAAGTGAGTACAGTGGGCAAGAAATGATAGAAGGTCCAAGTACATGTTTCCTCCAGTATTTTAAAATGCCCATAAGTTATTGAAATTCTTTCCTAGATCGGGGTACCTGCAATTGTTCTGTTTTATTTAGGGTATCTGGTGGAATTGCTGCACTACCTGATATCCACCTAGTACCTAAAAATTGTACTTCTCTACTTGGCCCCTGACATTTTTCAGGTGGAACTTCAAATTCTGCTTTATACAGTGCTTGCAACACTGCTGCTGCCACTTCCGCCACCTTTTCAGGGGACGTCCCTCCAATTAGAATATCATCTATATATTTGTGCAGTTTCACATCTTGAGGGAGAGAGACTGACTGTAAAAGTTCAGCAAGCACAGCATAAGGTGAATGTTTATATATCTGTGGGAGTTTGTTAAAGGTATATTGTATACCTTCCCAAGTAAAAGCAAATTTCTCTTTATCTTCCTCCTGCAAGGGAACCATAAAGAACATATCTCTGACATCTAGTAATGCCATCCATGGATATGCAGCTGCTTATAGTGTGGCTGTTAAAGTTGGAATATTCTGTACTGCAGCTATTAGCAGAGTTGTGTTGGCATTTAGACACCTATAACCAATTGCCAGATGCCATCTCCCATCTGGCTTTTGCTCTGGCCAGATGTGTGAATTATAAGGGAAGTGGGTTCTGGAAATAATGTGCCATTTTTCCAAATCTGCTATTATTTCAGAAATTCCAGTTCATGCCACAGCAGAAATTGGATACTCCGGGACATTGGTGATTTTTGAGTCAGGGAGTACAAGGGCTGCGCTTAGTACGTGTACTATAGTCTCCCAGTCTTTACGGGGCTGGGGTCAATACTTGAACCAAAGGACCTCACTTTGTTACCTGGCAGGCACTAATTTCTTGTGGTCAAGACATTAAAACCCATAACATTTTTATTGTGCTTTTTAATCACAAAGTAAGTAGACAACACACGCCTCTTGGCCAGGAGCCATAAATCGACATTTGTGATTTGGCAAATTACACTTGCTCCATTTACTCTGGTGACTTTAACTCTCTGCCATCCAGGCTGCATACCCAGCTTCTCGGCATCCTGTTGTGTTAGTACTGAAATTTGTGCTCCCATATCTATTAGAAATTTTACCAAATATCGTCAAGGACCAACTAGAATCAGAATGTATTCTGCTTTAATGATGGGTCTAGCCTCATATTCAGAGGAATCTGATGGGAAAAAGAGGTCATCATTTCCCTCGTCATAGTCATCAGGATCACCCCAAATATCACCATCCCAATCCCTGGGGACACTATTAATTTTCTAATTTGCTTGGGGTTAGGCAAGTGTGGGGCCCCCATGAGCATCATCTCGATCTTTTCTTCCAGCTCTTGTTTTTTCTCCTTTTCTTTCTGCAACTGTTTTGGTAGCTGTTCAGTTTGCAGGGACGGTAGTAACTCAGCTGCCTTCCTGCCTTCTATTTCCTCTCTCAGATCTTGTCTTTCTTTATTATGCTTTTTCCTATCCTGACAGGTGTTTTTTAGGCAGGTGCCTAATATCTTACAAATAATTCATTTTCCTTTACTATTTCTAATATTCCCTCTTGCTAATTTTAATTGTTCTTCAGTAGCACCCCAGTCACTCCAGTGGTCACAAACATCAAGGTCAAGCAAGATTGAACTTGATCTCAGTTTGGATCAGGAATTTTTAGTGGCAGTCACAGTCCTAAACAGCTATTAAAAGCTACCAAGATGCCTTGAGCCAAACACTCACACAACCTAATTTTATGAAGCTTTTGATCTCTCATCCTGGGCAGCCTTGTCACTGTTAAAATGAGTTAAAACAGAAATTGTTAGGCACTTGGCTTGATACTTGAGGTGTACTATCGTGCACTATATTACTTGCATGGTACCAGCATATTTTGGAGAAAGATGCTGTCTCCCCTTTCACCTCCTGTGGAAAGCCAAGTCCTGAATCATGTCCCTTTCAGAGACTGGTATAATCCACCATGAATCCTCCCAGCTCCAGGTAAAGCCAGGCTTGGGGGAGGAAGGGGAATGTGTGGATGTCACTTTTGTGCTCATCATTGATCTTTGCCCAGGTGCAGCTTAGACAGGCTTCTTCATGGAGGCATATGCTTTTGGGAGTATCCTGGTGCCTTGCACCCCAGGCACGGACACCATTTGGCAGAGGGCTTCCCGCTCTGTCCTGACTGGTGCTACGAGGTCCCATGCTGATAATGCCAGCACGCATGGTGTGAAAAGGGTCACTGAGCCCTGCCAGTACCTCTCCCTTTGGGAACTTTGAACAGAGGTTTGGTTATATTCTTTCCATTTAAATCTGCAGTGGTAGAAAAAAGGGTTGTTAGTGACTTTTCCATGTGGAGTGGGCAGTCCCAACCCCTCTGCAGCCCAGCCTGGGGTCTGTGCCTCAGCAGCGTTTCTGGGTGTGCAGCACCGTGCGCTGAAGTTAAGCTGGCCGTAACAACAACCTTTCTGTTTAGTACTCTTAGTTACTTCTACATATAGAACAGGCACTTCATCTACTGCACAATGCTTGGCAATAGGGAAAGAGAGGACATATTTTTCTATCAATGTAATAGAGGTATATTGGGAATGACAACAAAAATTGAATATACGGTCTAACAAAATGTATTCCCTAGATCCTACTAAACTCTACAGGCTAAGAAAATGTCATGAAAGCAGGCTTTATCTCTGGCATTCTTTGCTTCTTAAACAATAGGAGAAGAGGAGTAAAATATTTGTTTGTTTGTTTGTTTTCCTGAGGGAAAATACTTTTCAAATAAATTCTAGACCTTTCACATTTAGAACATGTAAAAATAATTGTAATTCACTTTATAAAATTGTCTGGAGCTGTTCAAGAGACAACTGCATGTTGGTAAATTCCCTGTGAGATGTACCTTTCAAGTGTGATGTGCATCGTTTTGCAAACAGCTAGCATGGGGTCACTGATTCACTAAACCATCAAGAATAGGCATAAGTAAGACAGTAAGTGTGCTGATTTTCTGCAGAGAGGTGAATTGAATCTTTAGGGAATGGATGGCTATCCTTTTTAGAACCCTGATCTGAGATACAGCTGCAGCGCTCTACAGATATAGGTGGGCAGACCTGTCAACACAATCCAGATTTTATTAGCCTCCTTATAATCATCTCCATAGGCAGAGGACGAACATTTGACCTGGCATCCCCTGTCCTTCCCCACCCAAGTATGTGTGCAGTTTATTCCACAAAATGATCAGGAACAAGAAGTCACTCACCAGACAGTGAACACCTGCAAAGGTGTTTCACAGATCCTTCACTAGCATGGTGACTTTACTGGTGTCTGTAGCTCACTTCTTGATAAAGGCAAGAAACCACATGGTGGAGACTATGAAACTTTTACTACAATGTTTTGCATATTTTTTAGGGCTGTTTGAGACATTTATGAAGGTGCTCTCCGGTTGGCTCATGCGCTCTAGACTAGTCTCTACATGGGGCTTGAATAGTAGAATTGTACCAGTTCTGCTGTGTTTGGTGCTTTACCTCAGTTTAAGTGTCCAAACTTAGGCTTTTTGAACTTACTCTTTCTTATCGGACTGTACCTAGAAGCCAGAGGTGGAGAGAACCTGTCTGCTCATCATATTCAATGCAGGGTTCCTCTGTGGGGTATTTATCAGGGCATCATCCAGGGGAGCTCCAAATGACTACAGTGATAGAGCTGAAATTGTTTCCCTTCAGGAGACTGCATAGAGGGCATGGCACGTAGGCTGCATGACCATGTCTAGATGTGGTACTTCAAGACATTTCAAGACATGGTTTAGCAGGCATGGTGGTTTGTTTTTTTGTTGTTTGTTTGTTTGTTTGTTTTGTGGTTTGGGTTTTTTTTTTTNGATTCTATGCATACTCTGTGTGTATTTACCCTGTCAGATTTTACACATCTACTGCATCGAAGGGCAGCTGCTAGACAACTGAAGTGGTAAGCAACAGCAGCTTTCAAAGGGGGAACATGAGCATTTCCTGCCTCTGATAAAGACCTTGTCTCAGGTTCTTTAGGAAATTTTGACTTGCAGCAGCCTTCTGAATCTGGCAACTTGACTGCAACCTGGGCATCCAAGCTTTAGATGAATATATCTTCCCTTTGGGACCACCTTCTCTAACATAAACAGTAAATTCAAACTCAATCTTATATGCCTCCAGTTTGCCTGGTTTTCTTTAAGATATCTTTGACAACATTTTTATGAAATAGTGCCATTAGTGCAGAAGTTGTGTGACATGCATAGAGCTTGTCAAAAATAGCATGGGGAAGGACTTGCTAAAGTTTTTTAAGTTTGCATGTGGATCATACCTTTTTTTCCTATAAAAATGAAGTCTTCTCAAATCTACTTCTGTCACAGATCTTCACTGAAGCCTCAGTCAGACTCTAGAGAGCATAAAAAAGGTGGCAAGATTTACATGCGTTCATAGACTTGTACTGGTGATGTTACTCCTGATCAGGAACTCAGACTGTAGTTGGAGTTAATAGCAGAAGGGATGAGCTTGAATCTTAATCATTATGTGGTTATTGGCCTTTCTGAAGTTTTTTTCATCCCATTTGCTTGACAATGCCTAACAAAATGCTGTTTCTACAGGTTGTCTTTGACCTCAATTTCCATTTAATTACTTCCCACTAAAGGAACTTCCCTATTCATGCTCTGAACCTGTTTAATAAACACATGTACTTCTAGTATTCTTAAATCATTTGCACATTTAAGTTTCTTTGCTGCCATCAGAGATATCAGTTTGTATGTCTGCAAAGGGAAGTTCTCAATAGGAAAGACAGCACTGCTGCCATGTATTTGAGATGAACTTCAATACACTTGGGATCTTGACTTTGTTTTCAGTGCTACTTTGAGGCTTGATTTACGCTCTTAGATATAACACTGAAATGGAATTGGCAATTGCATAGTTCAATGAAATTTAATTTGGTCAATTTAATTTTCACAGTTTTGCTTTTATGCACCTTGTGACTTAATCCATCTTGAGAAAACAGTAGTATGGTTGGAAACATATATCAAACTGATAACTTTCATACAAAAATCAGTAGAAGCAATATTTTTAAAGGAGGTCTATTTTTAATATAAACCTCCCTCTAGTACAAAAAATAAGGCTATTTTGAATTTTCAATGAAATTTCAGGTTCAGACAGCCTAAGTACGCTTGAGAAGAGCCCAAGCCTTTGAATTATTTTTACCCTTGATAGGTTTCTCATCTCTGGGTAGATGTAAAGAAAACTACTCTCTGAGGGGCTCTGCATGTTAAGTTCATTCCTACTTGCCTCAGAGCTTGGTCTTACTCGCATAGTTTTAAAAACCTAATCAGATAAAACCACTGATTTCACATCAGTGAATAAGTTAAGGTTTAGGCTTGAATTTTAGATTAGGACTATCTCTCTTTCAGACTGGAAACCAGAAGGGAAAAGATACCAACTAATTTTAAATAAATAACTTAGGGAGAGGTAGAGTGCACAGCTGTTTCTTTTTCTGGAAAGCTTCTTAGGTCTCTAGCTGTGTTAGCTTTGTAGTTAACTGTCTCAGCCCTTGTACTGCACCTGAGGAAAGCTATACTCTGCATGAGGGTAGATAAATGAGCTTCACAGTAAATGGGTTGGTTCCCTGAACTGCATATTTGGAGTGCTGTCCTGTTGCATAAAAAGAACATACTTACCAGTGCATGTGCCTGTTTGGTTAAATTATTAAAACACACACCTCCAAGAGAAGAAAATTTATCAAAGAACAAAGTATATGGCCAACTTTACGTGTTCAGTAAGTTCTGATCCAAAATCCACTGAGGAAGGTGCAGTACATTTCTGTGTGATTTGAAGGGCTTTGGCCCATGAAATGTCAATGGCTTGACAACTCAGATCAAATTTCCATGGACATGGAAATGTATGCATGGAAATTCTCATCATGCATGCCTGATGATGCAGATGAGTGCTTAGTGGGCTCTTTTGCCTGGCCTTAGCAGATTTGGCATCTAGCTGTTACTGGCAACAGTGGAAATTAGATACCTAATTCATCATCTTTGCATGGGTGTCCCCTCTTTCCAGGAAGAAAGTGTTTGGTTTTCTGTCAAATAGTTTCACTCATGGCCTGTCTCAGCAAGACTCCCAATGCATGTAGATTCATCAGGGTAAATGCCTGCACCAACAACTGAATTTCCAATTATGAGTAACTGGGTAGTCCAAGAATTGAGTGGAAGTCTTAGTTAATCACATAAAACTGAGAGACTTTCATGTTCTGTGACCACATTTTGTGACAAGTCACAGTGCAGCCGTTACTGTTTGTTCTCCAGCTGATGTCTTTTTTGATGCTGTCTGTAGCTGAGCCATGGTCCTTGTGTAAATGAGCAGACCTTGTTTCAGCCAGAGAGGTTACCTGAGAGTGACACCGCTGCTTTTTTATGTCTGCCTGGGTGTTGTACTTTTGTGCAGCCAATGATGGGACCTGGTCCTGGGGCTACCACTGAGCCCCCCCCAATGCTGAAGTGGGGAAGGGAGGGCTGTGCCCTGCATCCCAGCATTGAGTTATGCCTCTCTGCTATTTAATGTCTGCCTCTATTTTTGCTCTTCTGTGCTCTCTCTAAGCAATGGTGTATTTGATCAAAAGGAATGCACTGCCAAAATTGAAACACATATATATTTATATATATAAATGCCCCTCTCCTCTGCCTGCATATATAGGAGAAAAGCACTTACACATATCACGTGAAAAGAGAAATAATTTGGCATTTGATTGCACATCAGGCTTCCCAAAATGCATTCTCATCAGACATTCAGGAAACATTATGGTTTTATTACCAAGGGAAGGCTTTTGCTTTTATTATTTTTGGAGAAGAAATTGTTCTAGATTCTGTAAAATGTGATCTTCTAAATAAAGAGACTGTTTATTTTGAAATCTTCGGCATAAAAGAAATTAACATTTCAGTTTCACAGCTTTTACAATTGCAGAGATTATCTCTAGTTAGCTGCTGTAAGGCAGGGAGTTCTTGTTACGTTTATTTGTTTAGAAGCACCCACCTGTGGTTTGAGGCACTCATGTTAATACACTAGTACAAGACAATTAGAAAGCATTCAAAAATATTTGCACACTTCACTGATGCCCCCCAAAATGGTTTGTCTTGCCTGGTGATGTTAAAGCCATCAGCCCATATTTAACTTGCTGCCCAGAACAGAAAGGGAGAAGATGATGATAAATGGTTTCAATCCCTTTTGGTTCCCTCACCAATTCCCTTTTGGAGTTCCCACATTTTATTTTCTTACCTTTATTTTTTCCTCTGCTCTAGACTCCCCTTTCTTCATTCAAATTCTCTGTTCTTATACACATGTAAGTCTCAAAACCTTTTGTAATGTTCCCATTCATGCTTCTCTTTCCTGTTTCACCCATACATCTTTGGTCCCTGTTCTCTTTCCACATTTGGTTATTTTGACTCTACCACTCCTCTTATTTTTTTTAGCATTCATTCTGTGATGACAGACAAATTCCAAATCTTTTCACAGGAACCCCAGGAGACTTAACAGTACCTCTATTTCCCCCTCTTCCTCCACTGCAAACCAGAAATTAAACCCTTACAGTGGGTTGCAAAGCAATCTGCAGCATGGAAGGAGTAAACACATCAGGACATTTGTATTCTTGCCTTCCTGCAATGCCCTCTCCTCCTGCAATGCTGTAGCATGGGAGCAGATGTGAGATCTAGAGATGGGGATGCTTTGGGGTGCAGTCAGCTCTTACCTTCCTTCCTTTGTAAAGCAAGATAGTGTCAGCTTGACAGTGTGTTTTTGCAGCAGGTGTAAGTGCTTCTGTAGCCATCTCCTAGGCAGGAAAAGAACTTCCATTTAGGTTAAAGCAGTACAATGTGTAGTGATAGAGGTGTAGTGTAAAGATACGCTCTGTGTGAAGTGCTCTTAACTAAAGGCATGATCCAGCATCCATTAATTTAATGGGCAGTCCAGGGATGGCTGGAGTAGGCCCTCCATGGGGTCTTGGGTCATCAGCCACCCCAGAGCTCTGCAGGCTCCTTGCTGCCAGGGAGACCACTTGGACCCAAATGATGACCAAAGGGCCCAATTCTCTTCATCAGCACACACTAGTTCATCTGTCCAACATCCCATCTATTTTATAAGCCCTATAGACATGGAAAGCTCTGTTTTGAATGTAGTTGGAGTATTGTAGCCCTTGTAGGACCCTAAAGTCTCTGAGGCAGCTCTCCAGCTATCACAGACTGTGTGCATCTCTAGGTGTGTATGTACAAGTCATATCATTTCATCATTATCACCTTTGCTTACATTTATCAAGACTTTTTCACCTGATTAAATTTTGTCCTATAATGTCCAGCTATACCTGCTGGCCCAGTATCCTCTACCTTTTAAATTTTAAGCTGCCTACTTCTTGTGGAAACAATTATTCTCTCCACAGTTTTTCATCCTGCTGTACAGTAATTGTCAATATGTTCTAAATGACCCATTTTGTGCCCAATTACAGAGACAATGATTTTCAGATACAAGAGAAATGTGGAAATATTTCAAGCTTCTGCTCTGGTGGCCTCGTGTTCAATCCTATGTATAAAAAAAAAGGGCAGCTGTCAAAAACAAAGCACAACTTGTGCGTTCTCATTTGTGCATTTATGTGCCTGGTTTTGTAGAGATTTCTGTACTTCTTTCAGAATCATTTCCTTTTAACATCTAAAGTACATTTATTTGCTCTGTAGCGCACCAACTTCCAAGCCTTATTGTATGTACCTCTTATGCCTGCAACCACAAAGGTGTTTTCCATCTGTCCTGTAATACAACTGTGATAAAGACACAGCAGATGATCAGTAATCAAGTCCTTCTGAAAATTGTATTTTTCCTTTATTCTGATCTGAAACTGAGCTTGCATTGAACACCATTAAATACAGGTGAAGTCACCAGAGGTAGATCACAAAGTAAGTAGCAAGACATGTATCATCTGAGGAGGACCCAATGAGCTGAAAAGAATAGCCACACAAGAAACTCATTTAATTTTAAATAGATATGAATATTTAACATTTCATAAGGAAATAAAGAAATGTAATTGGCCTTACTCAGTCTGGCGTTCTAGGAAGTACAGCCTGTCTTCCATGTGTTGTCTCTGTGAACATGAGAGATTGAGAAGCCTGGGGAAAAGAAGCAGCAGCTCATGCAAAGATTGTCTAACCTCTATAAAACAAGCCTACTGTAAAAGTTGAATTCCCAAAGTTTTTATGTTGGGTACTACAATATTGAGCTGGATCGCACATGCCTTGCAATAGACGCTCAAGTTTTTAATACATGAGAAAATTTTTCCTCCATGTATGTTTATTGCTTCATGCTCTGTCTTCTCCAGTGTCTCTGAGCAGAACAGCAGCAGAGCTAAGATGTGCTGAGATACCTTGGACACCCCAAGTCGCACTGAAGAACCACAGGTCCCACTTCCCTTTGGAAGCTGAGAGCACAGACAACAGTATAGAATCATAGAATCATAGAATTGTTAAGGTTGGAAAAGACCTCTGAGATCATCTAGTCCAACTGTCAACCCAACACCACCATGCCTACTAAACCATGTCCCAAAGTGCCACATCTATATGTTTTTTGAATACCTCCAGGAATCATGACTCCACCACCTCCCTGGGCAGACTTTTCCAACGTTTGACCACTTTTTCAGTAAAGAAATTTTTCCGAATATCCAATGTAAACCTCCCCTGGTGCAACTTGAGACCATTTCCTCTTGTCCTGTCACTAGTTACTTGGGCAAAGAGACCAACACCCAAAAAACCCAGTAAAAACCCAGTAAAAACCATCTCAAAATATTCTGTACTGGGGTTGTTCTTAAAGCACTAACCTATCTTCATACCATGCTTGAGATAACCCAAAACTTCAGAAATTACTCTGTGTTCCCTGTTGCTCCTCGTAGCCAAGTAGTTCTTGTTATGCCTCTTTCTGATCACAGCTCAACTTTAGGTACTTTGACTTTGGTCTTGCATTCACTGATGTTTTTAAAACAGCTACCATTTTCTCTTTGATTTCTAACATTAAGAAGTAAGAAAATATGGACTTATCTTCTCCTTCCTTCTTTTCCCCTGATAGAACCAAATAGGAACTCAAGCTGAGAGAGGAATCGAAATCACTTGTTATCCTGACAGTACTACTCTGTACAGTACCTGAAAATTTCCTACTTCTCCTTTCTTTGGGTGTACCCACCTGGGATATGAATGGGAGCAGGAACCTCAGTCTTTCACACCCTGCAGAGGCTACCAGGGTCTCGGGTGACAGCCAGGAAGGAACTGTTGAACTCTCCTTCTTACATGCACCCACTTTATTGGCATGAAGCTCAGGAAGAAGCAGCAGGAAGGAGGTCATCTTCACCCCAAGGTGGGGCCCAGCATTGCAGGCAGAAGTCACACTCTGCCTTCTAGGGGGTAGTATCATCTCTCAGGCTTTCACACCCCTGTCCATTTCCCATTCCCTTCTGCATCAAACTTTCCCATATCCCTCAGGTTCCAAGTCAGACCCCAAGTTCATGCTGCCTAGTTTGTGGGTTTTTTCTACATGGATTATTGCTGGTTTTCTTCTTTTCCACCCAGGTCCTGTAAAATTTGTTTTAGGAAGATAAAACCCACTTTTCATGTCATGCTTAATCTTCACTAAGAAAACTATCACCTTGTATTGTTTCTTTTGTCCCGCACACTGCAAACCCTGTTATACAATCTTAACCCCTTTCAGAGGTCTGGGATTCTTCCTGTTAAGTGCCTGCCCCCATCCTTGGCAAGCTCAATATCTTGAAGATAATTTTGACCACAGAAGCTTTCTGGGTGCTTTGTGACTGGGCAGAATGGTCCTTCCTTCCCACAATTTACAATGCAGATTATTGAGGTTATTGATGGGTTCATTCGTTTGCCACGTTTACACTATAATGTGGCATCTGTTAGCAAATACTGATTTTATTTATGGTGACGGCTGTAGTTTTGATACAAAACAAAGGTCTGGCCAAAAGATTCTTGCCTCCCTCGTGTACTTTTATTAATTTAGATACAAAATTGTAATAATTCCTTTCTATGGTTGAGGCATACAAACTTGAAAGCATCAGGACAGTTCGTAAACAGCTTAAGCAGCCAACCTTGTCCTAGATATGGGTTCTTGTCCATTGTATGTATATGTCTTGTGCCTGTCTTCCCACATGATTAACATAAGACTGGCTTCACTACATTATCCCTGGTTGACAAATCCTGTCTAAAGGTTACCTGTCCCCAATCTCTCATGATTCCCATCCCCTTAGAGGTTAAAAAACCTCAGACAACCTTCTTTCCTTCCAAACATTTTTTTAAGTGACAATTAGAAAGCAAACCAAGATGTGTATCATGTAACAGACACATTTCAGTGCATCCA
Source organism: Scopus umbretta (assembly GCA_013400535.1). Lineage (NCBI taxonomy): Eukaryota > Metazoa > Chordata > Aves > Pelecaniformes > Scopidae > Scopus > Scopus umbretta. The sequence goes on from VZTL01017416.1 coordinate 24,249, forward strand.
GATGAATAGTTCAGCTGGTGAAAATGTGGGACTGGTAGGGGAGTCATTGCCGCAAGCCCCAGCCAGGGCAATGGAGAGCCTGACCTCCTTTTCATTGCTTCTGTTGCCTGTGGAATTGCAACAGAGGATAACAGTCTAACAGCATCCTCTCCAAGCAGGGACCCCTCGTGCATAACAAGTCCGCATATCCTCTTTCAATTGTGAAAAATGTAAGTATCTCTTATTCTATGTGGCGAGGGTCAAAATGTAAAATGGAGACTCTTATCCACACTCCTCTTGTGCCATGCCTTTATTGCTCTGACTGCATGTGGAGCAACTGCTGCCCCCCTGGATTCCAGTGGTGGCTAGGAGTGTTCTGTGCACAGAAAGAGTCAAAGCCAGAGGTTGCAAATCCATCAGGATGAGATCCTGCTTCCTGATGGGAAGGCAGCAGAGTTCTGCTGCCTCCAGGTGTACTGTGGAAGCTAATGCTGTACTCTCCATCAAATTATAAGAATTTGGAAAATCATTGCCAAAACAATCTTTTTGTTCTGATGAACACTGTGCTGAAACAGATGGCCACTAAACAAAAAGTGTGTGTGTTTGTTTGTTGAGTAAATAAATTGCACTGGTCTAAAGTAACACTCTTTAGCCCCCAGTGGAACAAATCTACTTATCTGGGAGAAAATTCTGCTATTCCTCATTTTGAGTTTTCTGATCAGGAGATACCCCAGTATGATTTATAATTATCACTTTGGGCTTTCGATAACATACCAGAATATTCTGACAAACAAAACAAGGTGTGGAATTTTTTTCACAATGACAGCAAGTAAAGATTGGACAGACTTATAAAGAAAGTGGGGAATGAACACTCCATCACTTGAAATCTTTAAATCAAGAGACTGTCTTTATAAAGGTATTTTCTGTATCAGCCACTAGTATGAAGATAGAGGCAGGAACCACAGAGAGGAATTCTATAACTGAGGTTATGCTGAAGGTCAAATGAGATGGCAGTAATGATCCCCTTTGGTTTTAACCTATCAATCAAAGGGCATTAAATTTCACTCACTGAGCTGGACATGTGATTATGCAAAATAGAAGTACAAGGATTTCCCTGCTTGTAAAGGGAGAACCTGGAAAGAATAATAACCCTGGGATAAAAATATTATGCTGACCTTCTTTCAGAGCATCTACAAAGTTACAGTGGATCCTCTTAAGGTTAGAATAAGTATCTTGGTTATTCCAGCTGAGATGAATGCTTAGAATGGAGTAGATTATGAATGTGTAATTGATTCTATGACCTGAAACAGCTCTTTCCTGGTGTTTGGAAACATTTCTGCATTCAGCTATAAGATGGACAATGAAAGATTGTTGTGGAGCTGCTGAAGTATTTTAAAGATGATGTTCTTCATATTTCCTATGTGATACTGGTCTATGCTTTTTATAGCAGTGCATTGTAAAAGGGAGCTTCTGTGCTGCCTTTGTCTCACCAATAGCCTCAAGAATCCTTTTTTTTCTGTTGCACTGTGAAACAATGCCTGCTATCTGTTGGATCTCTGGGTCTAGAAATTCCAGAATAGGATTTCCCCATGAAAAGATGCAGGAAACGGAAAGAAAGCATATTCAGTTTGTCTGTTGGATGGAGCTGATTTTAAAAGCAGAGAGATGTGTGGGTGGAGGATGTGAGAAGGATATTTTGCACTGGCATATACATGTGTAAACAGCCATTCAATGATTTGTAAAGAGCTGAGCTGAACAGCACCCAAGAAATATAAAATTTTTCCCCAAATCTCCAGTGTTTGAAAGCTGGTTGGTTCAGCTCCTGATAACTGTTTTCATCAGTAGGGCCACGGACCAAATGTTTTTTAAACTGTCCTTCAATCAGTGTTATTGATTGGCAGCCATTGATTAAACAGTCATGTGGACCAGTGCTGACTACTTCAGTTTAGAAGGGGGTAAGCAGGAAAAGGGAATTGCCAGTTTCTACATGTATATGCTAAATTGTGTTGTCAGTCTGATGGCCAAAGGCTTCTGTATGTTGCCTGCTAGACTTGGAAAGGAGAATGACATTTGTGGCAGGTAGAGTTGTCCTGGAGGTTGCAAAAGCATCTCAATTTCTTTTTGTCTTGCTCTGCTATCCTACTTCAAACTTTTTGTGGGTTTGGGTATTGTACCTGGCACTGTATCTCAAAGGAGAACATCCCCATTACAAAATTTCTGTGCCAAACTAGGTCTTTTGGATGGCTGCCACTGTATAAGGGAATGTATATGAATGTGGTTGTAAGGTTTTATAAGATCTCTTTGTACAGAGGACGTTGAGCCTTGACAGTTCTTTCCAGGGGAAAGTGTTGTGGGTGTGTGAGATGATCACTACCTAGGCAGAGCAAGATTTCTCCTGTGGCAATTTGGGTGGCAATAGGATTTCCTGTAAGGTGGAAATGAGAGCAGATGTAGCTAAAGCAATCATGTTGGCTGACTGTGAACTAAGGCAGGATTGGAGAGAAGGGAGGCCTGAGGAAAAGAGAGGAATGGAAGTGGTAGCTCTCTTCCTGCTAAAATGACTAAGAAAGAAAGTGCTGATCCACTGAGAAAGTCCTTACTTGGGAGAGAAACAATATGTATTGGGGATGGTTAGCAGAGAGAAGAAGCTAAGGGGTGAACCCCAGAGAACTCTGACTTAAAGGACATCAAGGAAAGCTAGAAAGCACACTGGCCTAGCACAGTGGGAACCCACCACAAGACATCCTCATGAAAATCCTTTTTGAGTGACTTTTTGCTAGGGTTGTATCATCTTCGATTTTTCCTTGGGAATCAGCACTGTCACAACTGTAGTTGGTGGAAGATTTTTGGAGTGCATTGATGGAGTTCATTGATTTCTGCCATTGCAAGCAATACTTTGCTTTCAAATCAGACTCTGAAACACTAGTCCCAGAGTCTATTATTAATTCCTGATGTCATTAAGAGATGTCTTCTCTGTCTGCAATGCACTGACATTTATTTTATAAGGCACTGACATGATTAGAGCTTCGATTTGATTTTCTAGCCAACATGCTTGGCCCAGGATTCCCAGGACCTATGTTTAATGTTAGCTTCCTAAATTCATGGTTTAGTTATCTAGTAAATGAAGTGATTTTTTAAGATTCTTAATTCCTAGTTCTGCAGTTACCACCTTCCCAACTCTTTCTTTGACCAGGCCATTTATTTCAGTGTCCAGTACGGTTACTGACTGTTGTAATTCTTGGCCTTTCTCTCAAGAAGAGCCCTTCAGCACTGTTCCACATAAAGCCAAGGAAAGCTGGATATACAGCAAAACAGGCAATTGCTCTGTCCACAGTCCTTCCTCCTCTGTTTTGCCACAGTGTAACTCCCTTATGTGCGACATTTGCAGTCTTCACCTTAGGGGTATAGAAAGTCACCCGGGAATGCAGTAGGCATAGATCAAAGGAAAGAGACTGGTAACAGTAAGGGATGTGAAGTTTGTAGCAGAATCTTTTTCATGACCCCCTCCAAAAAAAGTATGTGTTTCTCTATGCAGTCATTCTCAAAAATATCTTCAAAGTTTTCAGTTCAGTCTGGTTTGACTTTCTAAAGGCCAAATCCCATACCTACATATTAGCTGAGTGACCTGGTTCTCCTACCCACACTGGATGGCATCTTGAAATATATCTGATGTTTCCACTAGGCGTAAGGAATAAATGAGGAGAGTAACTAGGCTAGATGAGGCTAGAAAAATATACTTCTCACTCTCCAGACTGAAATACTACTGCTCTTTCTGAACTCATGCCCTTTTTTCACACTGGGATGTTTACAAAGCATCAGAAGATTTTACTCTTTAGATCTAGGGTGCCTAAAAAGAGGTGTACTTTACACCAACTACAAAGGACCTCAGAATCAGACCTTATGTGTTTAATCTGGATGTGAAGAGGCAGACTGTTCCCCTGCTCATGCTTCAGTGCATTAACTAATCTTTAAAGAACAGGGATTAAGGAGGAGCTTTGGCGATGAACAGGTTAGCCCTGACTGTCTAGCCCTGGCTGCACAAATTCATTCAGATTCCTCGGAGGTGTGTAGTACTGATCACTGTCCAGAGGCAGGATACTGGACTAGATGGACCATAGGTGTGAGCCAGGGCCAGAATTCCCAGGTAAATTCCCACTACAAAATTATACCTCTTTCTTGTTTTTTTATTCCTTCCATGTACATTATAAATTGTTCTGTCTGTTGGTGTATTGATACTGGTGTGTGGTAATTTGAATGAGTTGGGGTTTTGCCTACTCTTATTTAGTCAGTGATCAACTTTTCCCTGGCTCTGCCTAGGAGCCCTTTTAACCAAGGGAGGCAGAAGAAAATGTGTGCCTCTGTGTCTGGAGGGCTGGAGGGAGGAACCCGCCCATAAATGGGAAAGGCTGATCAATCCTCCTGAGTTCTTTTATCTTAATTCAGGTTTTATTTAGACCTTCCAATGCCGTTCACTACAAAGGGAGAACTACTCCTCACTACCAGCATTAGAAATAATAATATTTAACACAGAAAGCCTTTGTACATTCTCTTTGTCATTTAAGTTACTAAAATATTGCAAGGGAAAATTCTTCTAGTATTGAATAGCATGAATGGACCTGACAGTGTTATTGTATTTATCTCTCCCTATATAGATACAGATATATACAACTTCCATTATAACATTTCAGGCATCGGCACCACCTGAGAGCTGTTTGCAGCTGCAGCTCGTGCATTTTTACAATAAAATTTCTCTCCCTTTTCCCTCAGCTTCCCCCGCCTCCAGAGAACTGACATGCTTTCCACTGACAAATGTTGAGTGTAGCTCCTGAGGATTTAGCACGTCAGGCTGTGTCTACACAGCTTAGGTTTCTATTATTACGCAATGGCTTAGAAGGCAGTGCTTTGCCACATAATTACAGAGCCAATCTGTATTAGGACCAGGAGTTTGGATGCCCCTTTCTGTACCAACTATTTGCATCCTACCCACTCAAGCCTCCTCCCCAACACTCTTAATTGTTTAGTAACTGCTTTTTATACCCTTCTTTCCTCTGGTTTCTGATTTTCTTCCCTTTCCTATGCTATATGTTTGTTTATTTCAGAAGTGAAGGGTCTGACTGAGTCGTGCCTGCAGGGATTCCTATGCAGCACAAAGCATCCGCTGTATGTTGCATCGTCAGAAGAGGTAAGAAGAAATTCCTGAAGCTGCCTGCTAGTTCTCTCGGGTTTTTCTCTCT
>VZTL01017418.1:3388-60673 GCA_013400535.1 Scopus umbretta
CTTCTCCCCCCCCCCTCTAAATTACATGTTGTTTTCCTCTGCAGATCTCCAGCAAAATAGAAGGGGTAAGTTTGGAGGGAGGCAAGAGGGAAGCACCTGCAAGTCTCCTCATTTATTTTTAGCCCTTTTCCCAAAGAAGCGAGACCTGTGATTGCAACCCCTGTGCCTTTTCTCACTTTAGTTCTGTGTATTTTGGGGGGGGGAGTGAAAAAAGGGAGTAAGGAAAAGGATCGCATCTCCATCTCCCCCCGACGCCCCGCCAANTCCAAATCCGGGTTGAAACCAAGACTGAATGGCTTTCTGGAGGAGCTGCCTCGACCACGCGACTGTTGGGTGCGTCCCGCGAGCGTCGCAGCTCCGGGTTTTACGCCCGACGGGCATCGATGCTGTCTCGGAACCCTTCCGTTCTTGGTGCCTGCGGGCACCGCCGCTGGATCACCGGCTAAAGACAGTGCGACGTTTGAGGAGGAGGGTGGGATGGAGACCTCCTGAGGCCCCCTCCGACCCGAACGAGCCGGTGCTGTCACCCAGGAGGTACCTCGCCACCCTCTGACCCGCGGAGAGAGCAGCTCTTCCCCGTGTGCCTTTACCTCGTGTGATTCCCCGAAGGTTGCGTGCAGCGACGGGGAACGGTTTTGCTCTTTGCCGAAGCGCCGGGCCGGCACGTGCCGGCGCGCCCCGTCAGCCCATTAGCGGCTTTCCCAGCTGGGAGAGCAGGGAGCGGAGGAGAACCCACAGGAAGAGATTAAAGACCAGCGAGCGGTTTTCATTGGCCGTCTTCAAATTGCGGCTCGGTAATTAAGGCTTTAGGCAGCTCACAAATAGCCCGGCTTTCTGCCGGCTCGCTGGTGGTGCGAGCCCTGTCGCCGCTGCGAGGAGCCGGGCTTTATACCGTGGCTGAAAGGGAAGCAAAAGGAAAAGGTGAGGATGCGTTGGAGCCTGCTCCCGGCCAGCGCTCTGCCCGTGCCTCCTGCCCCTTCCCAGTTTTTCTGGGGCTGAATGAAATGATTGTAAGGGGGTTGGGCAGTTTTCAATTCCCCTTTTTCCATCGGTGCCCGCTAAAGGGTGGAGGACTCTTTGGACTAGATGATCTCAGAGGTCTTTTCCAACCTTAATTCTAGGAAGTTTTGAGGTGGGGGGAGAGGAAAGCTCTTTTCTCTCTCGCCGGGATGCGAGCGTCCCATCTCAGGGATCCCCTGCCTGCAGCTCCCTCCCTGCCCTGGGATCTGCAGGCAGGGACGGGGGACTCGTGCGCCCGGAGGGACCCTCCCTGGCGCAGCCGGATCACGGTGGAGGGGAAGCCGTGGAACGGCCGGACAGAATCCCTGCTGGCATCCGAATGTCACGCGCGGGGGCTTTCGGCGGTGGCGATGAGGGAGCACGGTGCGGGCGCAGACGTGTTGGGAAGTGCNCTCTAAATTACATGTTGTTTTCCTCTGCAGATCTCCAGCAAAATAGAAGGGGTAAGTTTGGAGGGAGGCAAGAGGGAAGCACCTGCAAGTCTCCTCATTTATTTTTAGCCCTTTTCCCAAAGAAGCGAGACCTGTGATTGCAACCCCTGTGCCTTTTCTCACTTTAGTTCTGTGTATTTTGGGGGGGGGAGTGAAAAAAGGGAGTAAGGAAAAGGATCGCATCTCCATCTCCCCCCGACGCCCCGCCAATGCTTTTCCAGGCAGAAAAGCACCGCCAGCACCACCATGGCACAGTCCCTGCTTGGTCCCACCAGGGAGGTGCTGGGCCGCGCCGTTTTGGAGGCTTGGGTTGGGATCTGCGTGGCCGAGAGCAGCCGTTTCCCTGTCGCCTTCGTGGTGGATAAGTAGCCTAGTCGTTGACCTGAGGCGAAGCAGTGGCTGGAGGCAACAGCCGTGCAGACTTTGGTCCAAGAGAAGAGGAACGTTGCTTGCGGATGGTGAAATGGGTTGTTCAGCCTGGAGAAGAGGAGGCTGAGGGGAGACCTGATCGCTCTCTGCAACCCCTGACAGGAGGGTGCAGTGAGGAGGGNCTTCCCCGTGTGCCTTTACCTCGTGTGATTCCCCGAAGGTTGCGTGCAGCGACGGGGAACGGTTTTGCTCTTTGCCGAAGCGCTGGGCCGGCACGTGCCGGCGCGCCCCGTCAGCCCATTAGCGGCTTTCCCAGCTGGGAGAGCAGGGAGCGGAGGAGAACCCACAGGAAGAGATTAAAGACCAGCGAGCGGTTTTCATTGGCCGTCTTCAAATTGCGGCTCGGTAATTAAGGCTTTAGGCAGCTCACAAATAGCCCGGCTTTCTGCCGGCTCGCTGGTGGTGCGAGCCCTGTCGCCGCTGCGAGGAGCCGGGCTTTATACCGTGGCTGAAAGGGAAGCAAAAGGAAAAGGTGAGGATGCGTTGGAGCCTGCTCCCGGCCAGCGCTCTGCCCGTGCCTCCTGCCCCTTCCCAGTTTTTCTGGGGCTGAATGAAATGATTGTAAGGGGGTTGGGCAGTTTTCAATTCCCCTTTTTCCATCGGTGCCCGCTAAAGGGTGGAGGACTCTTTGGACTAGATGATCTCAGAGGTCTTTTCCAACCTTAATTCTAGGAAGTTTTGAGGTGGGGGGAGAGGAAAGCTCTTTTCTCTCTCGCCGGGATGCGAGCGTCCCATCTCAGGGATCCCCTGCCTGCAGCTCCCTCCCTGCCCTGGGATCTGCAGGCAGGGACGGGGGACTCGTGCGCCCGGAGGGACCCTCCCTGGCGCAGCCGGATCACGGTGGAGGGGAAGCCGTGGAACGGCCGGACAGAATCCCTGCTGGCATCCGAATGTCACGCGCGGGGGCTTTCGGCGGTGGCGATGAGGGAGCACGGTGCGGGCGCAGACGTGTTGGGAAGTGCGCTGGGATGACCGGAGGGCGACCGGCTTTGTGCAGCTCCTCTTCCGGAGCGTTTTGCGAGCAGGGCTTAGGGCTCACCCGGTTTCTTTCTGTGGGCGAGAGGAGCGGGCAGGGGCAGAAGAGAGGGAGAGACGCTTTGGAGAGCGCGGCAGGAGCCCCTCCGCTTCCCTGCTGCGAGCACGGAATAGCGTGTCGCTGGCGAGGAGGTGCGGGAGGGCGTGCTTGCCTCTTCCGGTATCGGACATTTCGGCAAAACCTGTGGTATTTGGAAATTATCAGACCTCAAGGGCTAAGGGAAAGGTAGGACAGGTCCCCAAAAGGACTTCCTAGAGTTTGTTCAGCCTCGTCGTGGTTTTTTCGGATGATGGAGCCTAATCCGGCAACGTGGCCGTGCCGCCTGCTGTGGGACCGGTCCTCCGAGGTGCCTGGAGAACGTCCCGCCTGGCGGATCTCTGGGGCTGCGGCACCTGGAGGACGCTAACAGCAAAACGAAATGGAAAAAAAAACCCCAAAAAGCCCATTCCCCTCGTGGTTGGTGGTTGAAGGTGGGTGGTTTTTACGCCCGCGTTCGCTGCTGCTGGCATCTACTTAGACTTGGGGTATTAATTCCCCCTCCTTTCGCACGGGCTTGGATAAACTCTGGCCCGACAACTACGAAGCATCCTCAGGGAACGGAGGGAAAACTCGTATAATTTGCTAGCTGTCGTGCCGCCTGCTAGGTGCCGGCGGGATCGCGGAGCTGCGCAGGAGGGATTTAGGGATGAGGAGGTGCCCGGCTCAGGCGGGGCTGGGGTCAGGGAGGCAGCACAGCTAGATTAGCCTGCTGCACCGTCCGCCGGTGGTTTTGTAAGAGACGGCATTTGGCTTAAGGCTGTTGAAAAAGCGATTTGTAAGGTCAGGGTGACATTGCTATGATCTAATTTAAAACGGAAAGGAATTATACTGTCTGTCAGCTGATTGCTCCTGAGGCCGCACCCAGCCGCTGAGGTTAAAAAAAAAAAAACCAAGGCGTTTCCAGAAGCTTTACTGCTTGCAGAAAGTAATTTTTTTTTTTTTTTTTTAAACAGGAAAAATAGGCTTGTTTGATTTGTCCCCCTCTCATCATCACCTTTGGTTTAGACGCTGCGGAATCGCTGCTGACGGATGAGGGTCCCCAGCGGTACCACCCCTGCCCTGTCCTACAGGATTTTCTTCCTTATTCACATGTTGCTAATTAACCTTTCTTCCTCCCCGGAGAGGCAGGCGCATGAAAACACCCAGGTTTTTTTTTTTCTTTCTCTTTCTGGCTGAAGAAACAACTGCAGAAAGGTCTGTGTGGCCCCGGGCTGCCTTTTTTTTTTTTTTTTTCTTTTTTCCTTTTTTTCCTCTCCTGCACCAGGAACCGAACCCTTCTCTCTCACCACGAGACACCTTGGGCTGGAGTCAGTGCTCCAGGAAACGTGGAAATAAACCCCAAAGCACGCTCGTGTCCCAGATCACGCCCGTGTTCAGACCGCTGTTGCGAGGCTTTGGGGTTTAGTGGTGGAGGACGCGGCTGGGCTTCGGGGTCTAGGCTTCAGTACGTTGTCTGCTTACGGTAAAGGCTTTGCCGTCCACACGGATGTTTATCCCAGGAGCGATTGGAAAAGTTTAACTGTGCCTCACAGGCTCGTAGTTTGTGCTTGTTAGGATGTAAATGGCCAATGGAAGAGGTTGGCGATCTCCCGGGCATCCCGTCCCTGGCTCGGAGCTGCGTACGTGTAACGCTGGCTGGTTTCTCCCCTTTTTATTTCTTGCCAGCATCTCCTGCAAACGCTCCTCGAGGCCTCTCCCCCTGAGAGGGAGGTGGCTGTGACTGTAACTCTGCCAGCAGGGACAAGTACTCGGCTGGCATTGCCCAGCGTGTGGGAATGTGTCCGGGTGCCCCCGGGCACAGACAGCATCTTCCTCCTGTTGGAGAAAGTGTTCCCTAGGATTTGGGCCCCAGAGGGACCCATCCCTTGTGACAGAGCTGGCTTGAATTATCCCAGTTTAGTGGCAGCTGGAGCCCAGTTTCCTCCTCCTGTGGGCTATGTCCTCCGAGTTTAACCTCAGTCCCTCGAGATCCGGGTGTTGACGCTGCGGCGATACCTGTCCTTTATTTGGCCGAGGTATTTGTTCCCCGGGTAGGAATGGGAGGGGAAGCTGCCCTGCTGCATCGCTGGTGGCCTCCGTTGTCTGCTTTCCAAAACGATACCCGAGTCCTCAGGATCTTTTGGAGCAATACAGAGGTGGCAGCTCCCGCTGCCTGCAGCCAGTCCGCTGATTTAATAGTTCTTTGAATTTCCCCGGTATTTCCTGCACTCTCGGTTACTTCCGATCAGCCCTAAGCTTGCCGTTTCTCATCGTTTCAGATTTGCCTGCAGAAACCTGTGTCCGAGGGTAAAGGATGGAGGCTGTTTTGGGGGGCTGAGCACCCCGGGGGATCCATAGCTGTGTGTTTGCATGGGTGTTTCTAACCCGACGCCTGTTTTTCCGTCTCTAGCCATGCAGGGACCAAGACCGGTAGTTCTGAGTGGCCCATCGGGTGCAGGGAAGAGCACTTTGTTAAAGAAATTGCTGAAAGATTACGAGAACATCTTCGGCTTCAGCGTCTCCCGTGAGTATCCGTGTGTCTGTGGGGAAGGGCAGTGGAGGCGTTCGGGGCCGCTAGCCCAGAGCCCGCTTCTGTAGCTGTGTTCACACCCCAAACGACGGCCTTCCGTGGCTTGCCCGTGTCCTAGTCTTGTCTCTGGGCTCTTTGGGATGTTTAAATAAGTCAGGACGCCTTTTGCCACTGGTATTGCCGGGCAAGTCTCAGATTTGTCTGGAATAGCACCCTTCCCAGGTCTGGTGACTCCCCACACCTCCACACACACCTCGGAGAGGTGATAAGATTTTTCTGAGTGATTCTTGACTCTGAAAGGAACAAACCCCCCCCCCCCCCCGCCCCGCACCTCTGCTTCGAAAGCCAGTTCGTTCCATCCACCTGCTGATGGGGATTTGAACAGCCCAGGGGCTGCACGCCAGAGTCTCTGACTGAAAATGAAAAGAGTTTCGTGAAGCCCCTCTCGTGAGCGGCTCAGTCAGTGCAACAGGTCGCCCCGTCACCTGCGCACGTTCCTCCTCCTGCCATCCCTCTGCTGGTCTGGTGGCTTTTTCTACGTCGGTCTCCAAGTGCCGGCCAAGGGTCCAAGTGTCTTCCCTGGGATCCTTCCCTCCGACGTGAAAATAACCCCTGGCCAGCCGGCTCGGCCCGCTCGCGCCTGCCTGCAGGCGGTGCTGAAGCCCTCCTGCATCCACAACAGAGTAAGCGCCGGGAATTTTCTTCAGGCGGCTTGCCTGTTGCGATACTGATTTTTCCTTCTTTTTTTTCCTTGAGAAAAGAGGTTAACCTTAAAGGTGACCCGCGGAGTCTGGGCTGCGTCCACAGCTCGTTTGCCTGATTTTCCCTGGAGCTCTGCAAGGTGTTTTTAAGTACGTTACCATCACTTTGGTTGTTCTTTTTTTTTTTTACTGTCCTAACGCTTTGGATACCACAAGTGAAATCCTCGCTTTGAGATCTGCGAGCTCCGCGTTCGTTCCACCGTGAAAAAGCAAATACTGGATGTTTAAAAATGTAATGTTACTGAAGATGGAAAAAAACCCCAAACAACCCCAAAACCTTAAAATTACCTTTCCTTTTGTGCGTTTCATCCCGTGGTCTTGATTCAACTGAATCTCTCATCTGACTCCAGACTAAATCTTACCGTTTTGCCCAAGGTTGCCTCTTGGTGGATCTTTTTTTCCTAAATCTCCATCGGCCACTTAGACCTCGGCAACTGGTGCTTTATAAAAGCTTCGAGGCGATCGGAGCCTTCGTGCATTAGGTTAACTCCTGCCAATCCTAAATAAAATAATCGGCCTTGCCCTCCACGACGACCGTCGGCTCTTTTTTGGTTTGCAGAGCGTGTGTTTAAAATAATACTAGTTTGAATGACTTCCAACAGGGTTCAGAGGCTGTCTGATTTATTCACCTACCTCATGCAGAAGTTTGCCCTTGGGCGTTAAATCTGGCTATTTTAGGCACCCGTGTGGGTGCTGCCCGATCTTTTAAAATGAAGAGAACTCTGCGAAGTAGGGCACCGCTAATTCCCCCGGACTCGGAGGCAGAGGTCCGAATAAGGTGTCTGGGATTACACAGGAAGGCTGTAGCAGAGCTGAAAACTAAGCCCAGCCGGGTAAGTCCCGCACTGACCGCTCAGCCCCTAAGAATTGCTTGTTTTCAGATTATCTACGATTCCTTGGTTGAAGGCCAACCCTGCACGTCGTTGTGCGTTACGCTGGCTGATTCCTGAAGCTCTGGTCATTTTAGGTAGAGGATCGGCTTAGTACGTGGTTGGGTTAATCTGCTGCGTACGCGCTTTTATTTCGTTGATACTAGCGCTTCCTCGGGTGATCTACAAACTTCACAAGGCTGGTTTTTGCTTACAGATACCACAAGGCAGCCGAGACCCGGAGAAGTGAATGGCAAAGGTGAGTGTGTGCCCGTTGGGCCTGTCTCATCGGACTCGGCAAATAATTCCTCTGGAAAACTTTTTTAAGTCTGAGGCGCACGCGTGAATCCCCGCTGGCGGATAAGTTAGTCCTACGTTTGTGTTTCTAGGGTGCATTTCCTTCGGCGGGCGTTCAGTAGCGATACCTTCGAGAGCGCGTATATGTACGTACACGTGCATATAAACGTACACGCGCTTCTGGTCTTTACCTCGGTGGCAACGAGGCCGGAGCCGGTTACCGCTGTCCTGCAGCACGTGCCGTGCGTTGGGGAAAAGATCCCGAAGGGGGATGGACTTGGCGGAACAAACGCAAGATTGAATTAAGCGGTGGAATGGGCGCAGCGGCAGAGCGCGTGCTGCCGGTTTTTCCTTTCCAGACGCCGCCTCTGCGACGCGCTGGCCGAGGCTTTCGAAGCGGGGGCTCTCGGTTTACGCGCCCTGCTCCACACTTGGTCGTTGAGTGGTTTGGTTTTCCCAAACCAAATTGCCAGGTGGCTCTGATGAGGTACCTCAAATGCGCGCTGCTTCGGAAAATGCAACGGCCTAATGAGGTGCCTTTGTCTGTTTTCATAGCTTGTGTGCAGCTGGCCTGCTGCTTTTCTGGGTTTTTTGGGTTGGTTTGCAGATTTCAGAACGAGACAAATGAGGTTTGCACTTCATTTCCCAGGGCGGTTTTCGCTCTGAAGTGAAAGGGAGGAATTTTAACAAAAGAGAGAGAAACATGCCTTTTTACTTCTTTTGGTTTTGATGTTCCCTTTTATCTCCTCTCTCTCTTTCTCTCTCTCGTCCTTTTTCCCCCTTTAATCATAAATGCTTTCAAATTAAGGGCCTTGGCAGTCCTGCTGTCATGTGTTGCACACCTGTGGGGAGCCGGGGGAGAGTTTTCCACTGCGCCAGAAAGGGGAAAGGGTACGAAAAAGGGGGTACGGCAGCGTGTCGGGCCACACGGAAAGCTGCAAAACGTTTTGAGCAGGTGTCTGGGCAATTGGTGTGGAGAGGGGATGCCGTACACCGTAATTGGGGAGTAGATCTCTGCCGCCTGCCAACGTTGTCCAAAGCAGATTTTAAGGTGTTTCTCCCCTAAGCGCCCATGGGTGTCATTCTGACCATCAACTTTACCTTCAAAGCTGTTAATTTCCGGCTATTTTTCCTGTTTTCCCTATCCAGATTACCACTTTGTGACCAGAGAGGAAATGCAGAAAGAAATTGATGCTGGTGAATTCATCGAGCACGCAGAGTTCTCCGGCAATATGTACGGGACGAGGTATGCAGCTCCGACGCTGTCGCTGCTAAACTGACGCCGGGAGCCGAGATGATGGAGAAGGGGGAAAAAAAAAATAAATTTTAACATGGTGACACTGTTTTCCCCCAAGCACGCAGATTCTTGCCACAAGCAAAGCCTTTCGTTTTGATTAGCGGGGTCCTTGTCAGCTTTTTGAAGACAGCAAAATTAACTCTTGCAGAGAGTTAAGCGCATCATCATTAAGTCATCGCTGCGTTAGGGGATTCTCTGTAGCCTCCAGGCTTTGCGGGCTGCTGACGTAGTTCACGTTTAACGCTTTTCTTGCACGGGGGCGATTTTCACGGACTATTGATGCTCCTTAATACTTCCTGAGTGCTTGCAGAGAGGAGCGGGCAGAACGGAGACTTTACCCTCGTTATCCCTCCGTTACCTCATGGTCTGAATAGGATGAATCCGGGAGCAGAAGCGATGCTATCCCTGTTGGCTGTTGTGAAACAAGTACGCGGGTTGCTTTGGTAAAGTGGCTGCCTGTGAATAGATAAATTGCCTGGCACCCTTAACTGGGGTTAAAGAGTTGGGTGGATTTCAAAGTAGCATTGCCCTGGTGTTGGAGCTGACGAACAACAAAACATTCAGCTGGAATGTTAATTAGAAGTCAGATATTGTGTATAATTATTGTGAGAAAGTCACGGCACTACTGTAAAGGTCCTGCTAAGGAGGAAAGTTTAAATGTTTCCTGAGATATTTAACTAGTCGCATTAAAGAAATTTGCCTGAAACGCTTTTCAGGAAGACTTACATTTCTTAAAGAGCTGAATGTGCTTTTTTGAGGATTTTTTTTTTTTTTTTTTTCCCCCTGGAGATGGCAGAGTTAGCTTCTGAGGATGGTTTCTCTACGGGAGGTGCCAGCGTAAGGCCCCCAGGCTGAACGTGCACAGCTCTGAAGGAACGGTTGGTGATTCTGGTGATTCTGCGTTTCGGTAACGTCGCTGTTTTGACGCGACGTGCGCGGGCGTCGCTGCTGTCACCGCAGCCAAGGGCAGCCTCGCCACTTCCAGTGTCACGGGTTTGGCAAGAGAAGCGAAACCCGACAGCTCAGCTTCCAAATACCCAGCGCCAAGGAGAAGCCAAGTTCAAGCTCCCTAATCCCTGGCTTCACCCCGCGCAGGACAGGCTTCCTTCCTCTGCGTGCGTCCTGCTTAATCCAGCCGGCCGCAGCGTGGAGGAGGCGGCTGCTTTCTGGTGCTTGATGCGTAGGTGGCATTGATTTTGGTGCCTTTTCCTCAGGGTGGGTGCTGAGAAGACGTCTCTCCTCAGCCAATTTCCTTGAAACGTGCAGGGATTTGATACTTTAACCAAATCAAATGACGTGCTTGGGTTTGTTTCTGAGGTGCTTTTCTCCCCGGCTCTTGCTTTCATCCTTGGTCCCCTCCACGTATTCGCGCTGCCTGTGGTGGTGGGCATGCAGGCTGAGAGGCAAACAAAAATAAATACAAACAAAATAAATACAGAAACTCTCCAAGCCTGTGTCTACTCTACAAGTGCCTCAGGCTGTTTCTAATCGGGTGTGTGGCAAAACGGAGAGAGTCCCTCACGCTTACCAGAAGAGTTGACGTTTTCGCCAATCCTTTCGGCTCCCTAAATCTCATCAGCTAATACCAATGAATAACTAAAAACTAATTGCTTAATTTAAGAGCCCTGAAAGGGCCCTGTCTGTGCGATGGCACTCAAATCCTGCCCACAGAAACCAGAATTTCTTGGAAGCCGCCTTAAATTAGAGGCTGCAATCAGAGTGCAGGGCACGGGGTCTCTTTCTGGGGGCTCTGAGAGCTGCTGGCTCTTTGTAGACTGGTTGTAGCGGGAGTTAGTTGATAGCTTGGTGGTACCAGACGAAGCCTGTGGCTTTCATACGGCAAACCAAGGCGTTTGGGGGAGCTTTTGTGGATTCGCGGTGGATGGTGCTCAGATCTAGGCTCTTGCTTCTGCCCACCCGGGCAAGGCAGCAAATCTGTATTTGTGCCTGGGGCCCAGTGCTGGTCTCGCAGCTTTTCTCCAGCTTTCTCCTTCCTGTTGGGGTTTGTGACCTTGTGTTGTGGGACTCCCGGGTCAGGAGGAACGGCCCCAGCCACCTCCATCCTCCTGCGTGACCACATCAGTCTCTGCAGGCGGCAGACCCCGTTGCACCGACCAGGCCAGATGCGGGACCCCGAGCCTGCCTGCCTGCTCTTCCCCGCCGTCCGGCCTGAGGAGCTCGCAGCGCCGCTGGGTCGGGCTGCTCCGTTGCTCATCTCTGTTTGCCGGGGCTTTTCTGGGCTTGCAGGCTCCCAGAAGCCTTTACAGCTTTCCCCAGGGCTTTTCCGGGCTTGCAGGCTCCCAGAAGCCTTTACAGCTTTCTCCATATCGTCTCTGCTCCCTGTTCCTCCGGGAGGCACCTTCTGCTTGCGCCGCCTCTGTCCTCTCCGGCTGTGTTTGCGGCGAGCTGGTCCTGTGGATGTGGTAGCCGGGGGTTCAGGACTCTCCGCCTGTGCTGTCACACCTTCCTCTGCGCACACCCCGCCAACGGCAGCGCCGTGGCTGCAGGCAGCTGCTGCGTGACACCCGTGGGTGCTTTTCCCCCTGCGACGGTGAAGACCTTGTCTTCTCCAGCTGGCACAGCCAGGAGCAGGGCTGGTGAGAGCTGTGGGAGGAGGGCTGGGGGTCCCGAATCCTATTTCACTGGAGCTGTGACTCCCCTTTCCTGGGTCATAGGACAACCCAAGAGCATTTGTTTAAGGGAGTCTGTTTTCAGCACATCTTTGTGGAAGGCATCAGGCAGCAAGCCTTGGTGACAAGGTGAGGTCCAAAGAGGTGCCCTGGGCCTGGGCAGGGAATCGAGCAAGTCAGAGGCTGGCTGCAGGGCAGTGTTTTCTCTTAATCTCTGCTTCCATTGCATGACCTCCTGACTTCACGACCTCAAAACCTGCAGTGCCACCTCTGAGCTTCGGGCAGGGCTCCTCTCCGCACTATCCATTGTGCCACGGAGCCCTGGCTTGAAGGAGAATGTGCCCCGCACTGTGCAAAGAGCGACTGAAAAGCCTCCCTAGAGGCCTGCTGCCCAGTAACTAGCCCAGGTACCTCCAGTGCACCAGGAGAGGGTTGGCCTTGCTGCTTTCCAAGGGAGAATTGTAGGTGTTCAGGAACAAGCTCGAGGCAGTTCTCCTGTGTTGGGGAAGAGATACCATCTTTAACGACATATGAGAACCACCACTTAAAAAAAAAAAAATTGTCTTCGTTACGCATCTTGTGAGCCAGGCAGGAACATCCGTCTCCATCGAGCATCCTTCAGGAGCGGGCATGGGTACGGAAATCAGTGGATCTGTGGAGAAGGAGAGTTCTCGCTGTGTCTGCGCGTTGGTGAAGGTTGCTCCTGTGTTTGTCAAAGGCAGGAGCTTTACGGACCGCACCCGATGCACCCTGCTCGTGGGGTAGTCGTACATTATCCGTTTCCACACCTTCCATCGTGGTTTTACCAGCCTCTCTAGCAGGAGACAGCAGGTCCCTGCTCCAGCCCAGGGACCCAGAGGACACTTGGGGAAAGAGAAACTGTTCAGCAAGAGCAGAGCAAGCTCTCTCTTCTCTCCTGCCGCAGTTTGCGCACAGGGGAGCCCTGTGAGGCGAAGACCGGCTGCTGGAGGGGGACACCCCAAAGCCCCACTGCTGTGGTTGGACACTCTGACCCCTTCCCTCTTTGCTCTGTCCCTAGTAAAGGTGCAGTGCAGGCTGTTCAGGCCCAGAACCAGATCTGCGTCCTCGACATTGACATCCAGGGCGTGAAGAACATCAAGAGGACAGACCTGAACCCCATCTACATCTCTGTGCAGCCTCCGTCCATAGACATCTTGGTGAGCGACCACCTTCCTTTGCCGTTAAGCAGTTAGAGGTAATCAGCACCTTGCTCTGAAGTGATGAGGGTTCCCCCCTCGTTGATTCATCTCTCTCTTTGTAAGGGCCGTGGAATAGGGTGGGAGAATGTTTCTGAGCACACTGTTACCTCTGCCCAGTCCAACTCTCCAGCCTCTGGCTCCCAGGGATAAATCTTCCCGTGCCCTGGTTTTTTGAGTCCTTCCTGCAGAGTTCCCACACCTTGGTGTGTTTGCTTCTGTTGGGTTATAGACTCTGTTGTAGCGTGGCCGGCCTTGAAAGGCGTTAGTTGTGCTTATGCTGGGGAGAGGAGGAGATTTCAGTGCTGAGGTTTGCCTCCCGATATTAAAGTTAAACTGAGGGAGGCTGGTTCCCTGGTGCACTGGAAATCCTATACCCCTCTGACCCTATGGGGCTCTATATCATATCGTAGTGTGTTCTGGGAGACATGAAATCGCTGTCGTGGTTCGGGGAAGGCTGCAGACACATATATAGACTCATGGAATCATTACGGTTGGAAAAGACCTCTGAGATCACCTAGTCCAACCATCAACCCAACACCTCCATGCCTACTAAACCATGTCCCAGTGTCACATCCACACGTTTGTTGAACACCTCCAGGGATGGGGACTCCACCATCTCCCTGGGCAGCCTGTGCCAATGCCTCACCACTCTTGNTCATCTGCAGACTTACTGAGGGCGCACTCAGTGCCCTCCTCCAGATCATTGGTAAAGCTAAACAATTCTGGCCCCAAAACAGAGCCCTGGGGAACACCGCTTGCGACTGGCGTCACAACTTACAACTTGCTGAAGTCATGCAAGGAGCACGTGGCGGAGAAGCCTGTGAGTCTTGTCTCCACTCTTGCTCTCAGGAGATCAGGCAGTCTGTGTTTCTCATTGCGTTTATGGAGGAGGAAGCCAACAGCACCAGGTGCCAGAGCCCAGCAGAGAGATTTCACCTCCCAGCAGTAGCTGCAGGAAAAAAAAAAAGAAGAAAAAAATAAAGGGGGGGGGAAGAGGCTGGGAACCACCTCTGGGTAGGAGACCTTGAGCCCAAACCCAGCTTGGCCACGGGTTTGCTCTGGGCTGTGACTGAGGTCCCTCAGCCTTTGCAGAGCGTTACCTCGCGCGTCCGTGGTCGCCGGCGGTAGCAAATGGCGGGCAGCGCTGGCTCGGTGGGGTGCGTGGTGGTTTCTGCGGGCAGCGTGTGGAAGACGCATTTCTTGATTATGTTTGTCATTGGATTTAGGAAAAAAGACTACGTGACCGGAAGACCGAGACGGAAGAAAGTTTACTGAAGCGTCTGACTGCAGCCCGCGTAGATTTGGAACTCAGTAAGTCCAGGGCCCTTCGGGTGACGCGCACAGGGAAGAGGGGATGCGTTGGTGATTTAGGAGCTGGTTTTTTTTTGCATGAACGTCTGACGCGTGTTCTCCAAGGAGCGCTGGCAGGGCTTGGACGTTCGCCGAGTTTGATCCAAGCACCGTACTGCATCGTTTCCCGCCGCAGTTCCTTGTGGGCGGTTGGCAGGGAAGCGCCTTGCCGGTGGCTGAAATGATAATATTGAAATGCCACAGGATCTCGGGTCGTGCACGCGAGGGGACACAGGGAAGGAACGTGTTCTCCTCTAACTCCTCTGTCCTCATCTCCTTCCCTAGGTAAAGAACCTGGCTTGTTTGACCTGGTCATTATTAATGACGATTTAGAAAAAGCCTATTCCGAATTGAAGGAGATACTCCTGGAGGTGAGTCTTTTGGGGCTTCCCTGCCTCGCTGCCCGGGCAGGCGCGACACCTCGGCCGAGGAGGTGAGGGTCTGTCGATAGGCAGCCGCGGAAACGTGACCACGCGCCCACGCTTGATCAGTCTTGAGCTGCTGGGTGACGTGGTTGAGCACAGATCGCGTACGCGTGATGAGGGATCCACTGGCCTAATTTAGCGGGCGACGGATCCAGCGCCGTACTGGCTTAGGGGCAAAATAAACGTACATCCCTGGGCAGTACGGAAGGGGCAGTGCCGTTTTGGAAGAGCCTCCGAGTCAAACCTTGCCTTGTCCCTAAAGGCTCGTGTGTGAACTCCAGGCTCCTGTGATGCTGTGGAGCTGGCCTGAGGAGACGATCGCTCGTGGTCCCCTGAGCTGTGAAACTGAGTTGTTCCCACAGAGTGGCAGATGCTCAGTTGTTTTCCTGATCTCCTTGCAGGAAATCAAGAAGACCCAAGAAGCCAGGAACTCCTGAGCTGAGCCTGCTTGGACATTTTAACTTTGCACATCATTCCCGAAGCACATCGCCTCATTTTATTCCGAGAGACATTCCCTTTAGGCTAATCCTCCCCCCAAGTTACTCTAGGATGTTTCTATTAAAAGGAAAGAAAACGAAACCCGGTCACGCTTGTGTTTCTGTTGGCCACGCGCTCGGCGTGGGCTCTCCCAGGTTGGGACCTCAGGCGGACGCTTGGGAAGCGATTCCCCGGCATGGATGTTTCCGATCGTCTGCGCCTGCCGCCCTCGGCCTCCGCGGTGTTTTGTTGCGCCGCTGTGGCAGAGCAGCACGTCGGCGCGGCCGCTCTACCCGCCGTCCGTGTGAACAAGGTGGGTTTGTTTAATAAGCCGAGAGAAGGGAATGGCTGCAGGATATGATCTATCCGCTTTTTTCTGGGGAAAAAGTACTGTGCGCTTCTCCCCTTCCCTGCCTTCTGGCAGCCGTCTTGTAATTCGCACGTACATGTTGTTCCACTTGAGTTTAGGTGCAGGTAGGTTTTTAGATGCTTTTGTGCCTACACGTTGAGGGGAAGAAGGATTTCCTTCCCAAGCTGCGCAGCCTTTTTGGATGACACGCTTGAGGGCAGCTGTCGTGGTTTAACCCCAGCCGGCAACTAAGCACCACGCGGCCGCTCGCTCGCGGGATCGGGGAGGGAATCGGAGGGGGGGGAGAAAAAAAGTAAAACCCGTGGGTTGAGATAAAGGCAGCTTAATAGGACAGCAGGGGAAGAGAAAATAGTAATAATAATAATGACAAAAGAATATACAAAGCAAGGGATGCACGATGCAACCGCTCCCCACCCACTGACCGATGCCCAGCCCGTCCCCCAGCAGCCATCGCTGCCCCCCGGCCAACTCCCCCAGTTTCCATACGGAGCGTGACGCCGTATGGTATGGAATAGCCCTGTGGGCAGGTTGGGGCAGCTGTCCTGGCTGTGCCCCCTCCCGGCTCCTGGTGCCCCTGGCAGAGCGTGGGGAGCTGGAAAGCCCTTGGCTGGTGTCAGCACTGCTCAGCAACAACTAAACCATCCGGGTGTTGTCAGCACGATTCTCATCCTAAATCCAAAACGCAGCACTGTGGAAGAAAATTCACTCTATCCCAGCTGAAACCAGGACAGCAGCGATAAATCCCTTTTCCTCGGAGGGATCCGTCTGATCTAGGCACTGTCCCTCGTGCTGGCCTCTGGCGTGAGATGTGGAGAGCTTTGCTCTTTGCTTCCCCAGCTTTCTTCAGCCGTAACCTCGATGCCATCAAGTAACTCCCGAGCCCTTTGGTCCCTCCAGCAGGTTGTGTCCTGAGCCTCCTCGGAGGGTTCGGTTCCTCGCGGAGCCCCCGTACTCAAAGCACCCCATCCTTCCCCAGAGGTAAGCGTGGGAGAGAGACGAGCGGCGTCGCGTCTGGTACCTCCAGGTGGTTAACCCGGTTTTGGGCTGCAGGGAAGGAACAGTCGCCGCTAACAGGTCTGCGGTACAGCCGCTGGCAGGGTCGCTTGTCCCCGAGCCCGTTGTCCCGGCGGACGCGAGCGGTTTGCGCTTGATCCTCGAGAACTGGCGAGTCCCGCAGAGCCGTCGTCCCGCAGGCGGTGGATTCCAGCCTTCTCCCCCCCCCAAACGGAACCCAGGTGGAGCTGGTTCGTGACCAGACCACCAATGGCTGGACCGTGCGGTGCCCGGCTGTGACATTTTCTCACCAAAACCACGTCTTCCCAGGGCACGGTTGTACCTTAACTCCTGGGTTTCATCCCCTTCATATCCCGTCTCTCCGGTTTACCCAGCTGCTCTGCTCCAGCACGCCTGCAGTCCCTCTCAATCCAGCTCCATCCTAATTTCCCAAGCTCCATCCTCCACGTTGTGGGCACCAAAAAGCAGAACCAGACCTTGGGCAACCCTTTGAGTACCTCGCTTGCCTTCGGAAAGATGAGAGTTGATGGTTATTTTGATCATTTGCCTCTGGGTGTTTTAAATGTATCTTTTATAGATTATACCGTGAAATCCTCCTTTCTGTTGTCGTGAGCTTCACGTTGCGAGGTTCTAGCTTTGGTTAAACGAGCAGGAAATAATGCTCCATGGAAATTATATTTTTTTTGGGGGGGGGGGGAGTACCTGCTTCACAGCATCTGGCTTTCCCCATCCTGACGGTGAGAATCGCTGCGGCCAGGCCCTTCCCCGCGACGGACTGTGCTATCGTTCCGAATCGGCGGCGTTTTCGTTATCTTCCAGGGATACGTCTGCAGTGGGGAAGCGTCCCCTCTAGATGGCAGAAACGACAGCAGGACACCGCAAGGGGCCTGCGCTGCCAAACGCCGAGGTGCAGGACGCGGCGCTGGCCTCAGTCCGGTGGTCTCCGGCCGCCGCGTGGGACCTGCGGTGCCGTCGCCAGATGGAAATGCCCAGCCGCTGCCTGCTCGACCCTCCTGCCAACACCCCGAGAGCCGCGCCGCTGCCAGCCCCGAGCCCAGCCTTCGCCTGTCCCTCCGGGAGAGGTGAGTGGTACCCGGGAACGGGAAGGGACGATGCTTCAGCCGTACCGGCAGCGCTTGGAAAATGGAAAAGGGGGAGAAAAAAAAAAACCAAAACGAACAAAACCAACCCAAAAGTCATTTAGATCGCTTGCCTTCGCTGGTGGTAACGGAGAGGGAAGTCCTAAACAACCCGCCCTGTATGGGGTGACCCGCTTTTAGCGGCTGCCGCTGCGTCTGACAGACCGAAGCGGTGAACGCCCGGATGCCCGGCGCTAATGCGAGGTGACGGGGTGGCGGAGGGAGCGGGTTGCTGGAGCCGGGCTGGTCGCCGCGCGGGCGATACGGCTGTTGAGCATCTCTGCGGGTCGTTTTTGGCAGCGGTTGGCAGCGCCCCTCTCCCCGTTGGGTGTTTTGGAGGGGCCGTGCCGCGCGTCGCGTCTCGTAATGGGGCGGGCGAAGGCACCTGTTGAAATGGGTTTAATTTCTGCCGCCTCGAAACGGGATGTCTATTTTATTATTTGCATTTGGAAACATGGATACCTTTCTGGATCCGTATTTTCGGTACCGGCTCGTTGGGCGTGCAGCCGTCCCTGCACCCCTGGGGCCGGCGAGGACCACGCTGAGCGTGGCGGTCGTGGCGGCCGCCGAATTCGGGGTCCAACAAGACTGCAAACGACGGCTCCCGGCACTCGGTGCGGGGCTGGGGACCGGATCGCGGGATCAGGCTGTGGCAAAGCAAGGGTACGGGAGTCTCCCTGCCCCGGGGGTTTCCTGTGATTAAAGATGCTGGTCCCGGGGGACTCGTTTTCCCACCTCGGAGATCTTCCAGGCAGGAAGGTGCTGATCATACCAACCACGAGTGTGGCTGTGACTCCTGCCGCTCCTTCTTGGGGTCCCCCAAGCGAAAGAATGGGCTTGCTCCTGGGTTGCTCGCAGAAACGTCGCACAAAAGGGGTGGGTTTTTTATATATAAGTATTTTGTTGGTGTGTTTTGCCCCTCGCTGGTCCATCAGATCGGAATGAAATTGGACAAATTTCAGCTTTTTTTTTTTCAGCACGGTGAGATGCTTTGGGAAGTGAGGCAGCACCTCATCCGACATCCCTGCAGGAGGAGGATGCTGAGGGAGGGAGGGAGGCTAATCCCCAGGAGACGGGTGCGTGGGATGATCTGAGGAACCACGCCGGGGAAGAGCTGGGATAAAACTTGCCTCGGGGATTCTCCCTGGCTGGGGTTGAGGGTATTTTAGAGCCAATGCTCCCAAAATAATAGATCCCCGTAGCACTTTTGCTTCAAAGCAATAGCTTTGCAGCCTTGCTTTTGTGGATTCTTTGCTAAATCCGGGCTGACGCGCCGCGTTTGGGGCAGGAGCTGATCATTTTTTCCCACCCTCCTGTTCACTCAAGGCCTTTGGCGACAGAAATCCCCCTTCAAGGGGCGGACGTGGGGTTGGTGGCTTTAGACGCAGAGGTGACCTCTGCTCTGACCCAAGGGCACCGAGATGCTGCCTGGGAAGGATATCACGCAGGGATGCGCGAGGGTAGGCAGTCCCCGAAGCCACTGCCCAAATCATCCTGGGGGAAGCCAAGAAAGGCTGGGAGCCGCGCTAGAGGATAGCTTCAAGCAGGCAAAATTAGCCAAAAGCCCATCCACCCATGGCTCCTTCCAGCATCACGCCCCCTCCGATGATCCTACGGGTCCGGAGACTTGTCCTTGCCAAGTGGCTTTTCTTGGCATCTCGGTGCTTTTGGAGACAGCCCTGATTTCCGAGCTTCCTTCCGTGCGATTGCAAAAAGGCACCGCAGGGCAGAGCCAGCCTGCGAAATAATTGGGCGGCCGACGTATAAAATAAGCAACGAGGTAAAAAAGAAGTAGGAATAACCGTGGTTTTTCTTGCCCGTCAGTGTCCGGCTCGGTCTGCGGGCGTGCTTCTGATTGTGGATTTTAGCGTCCCGGCTGCGAAGGTGCGATGGGACGCGCTCCCGTCGGTGCCCGGGGACGGCGCGTGATGGGTAGGGCTGTGGCTACGGCGAGCTGCGTGCTGTCAGAAGCAGTTATCGGGGGAGGAAAAACCTTCTCGCAAGCCAGCCGGGGCTCCTCGCGCGCATTTAGGACCTTCTGGAGAGGTCGTTCAGCATGTCGGTGGGGTTAGTGTGCCTGGCCCCGGCGTGGCTGAGGGGTCTGAGGCCACCAGTTGTCGGCTTTTCTGGCAAAAAAACCCCTTTTTCTTTCTGCTAGATCCAGTGCTTGCGTTTCCATTGGTACGCAGCAAGCCTCTTCTAGGAAACCCGGCAGCCTGCGTGGCCTCAAACGGGAGCCAGGAGCCTTGCTGCAGGGGGTTTGGGTTGTCGTCCCTCTCCCTGGGGTCACCCCTCCACCGCGCAGCCCAGGGGCGAGACCTGCCGGCGCTCCCCAACCCGCCGCCGTGCGAAATCCTCCGGCGTCTCGCGAGCCGGGTGACTTTGCCCTGGAGCGGATGAGGAGCGCGCCGGTGGGAGCGGGAGGGAGGTGGGCTGGGGATGGCTTTCCCCACCCGAGGAATCCAGCCATGCCGGGTTGTGGGCTTTTTTTAGGGGGCTGCAGCCGAGATTGGTCTTATGCCGGGTGATGTGGTCCCTGTCTGGGGATGCTGATGTCCTTTTTTCGTGCTTTCCTGCAGGACGTCAAGGTGACCACTACATGCCGGCTACTGCTGCCTCCCGCTGAGACACCCGCCAGCACCACCACCACCAGGTAGGTCCCACAAAACCACAACAGCTCATAACCCTCGACCCCGGTGGGACCCGGCACCCCTCGGCCAAGGCATTGCTCCCCCAGGGCTCATTTTTTCCTGACCGTGTTGTTGCTAGAAAGCAAGTCGTAGGGGAGGATCGAGTTTTCTTTCTAGCACAGGGTATCAGGGAGCATCCCATCGGTATGTGATGCCCCAAGGTGCTTGTAGGAGTCGCGTCCGGCTCCGTCAGCTCCGTGAGGATAAGAGCTGCCCTGGCAGCTGGACCGGGAGCCGGGATGTGCCTGCCTTGCTGGGCACGGTATTTGGGTCAGCCTCATCGACTGGATGTGCAACTGTGTCATCCCTGGAGAGCGTGGGACGCCGATCCATAAAACCCACCGGCTCCGGATGGGGTGACACGCACCACGAGGAGCACCGGCTGGGGCGAAATGCCTGCATCGACACAGTGCTCCCCATTTCTCAAGCTCAGCTCTGCTCCCAGGCTCCAAAAATGGGCAAAAAATGGGGAATCCGGTACAGGCTCAGCTTTTTCTGACAATAGCAGCTGTGACTCCACTTGTCCGGGATGTGGCTCCAGCCCCATAAATAGCCAGAAGCCATCTGCAATTCAGATTGCGTGCGGAGGCAACTGGTACAACCGGACGCTTGTGAAATCGGGGATACATCCCTCTCCTGACGCCTGACTTCTCTCTCCCCAGGCACAAAAGACGGGAGGAACAGGATGTTTTCCCGGCTTTTACTTTCCCCATCCTGGCTGCCAGAGATGCGAGGAGGTGACAAAAAGAAGGGAGGCAGAAAAGGCAAAATGCCGGTGCCCAGGTTGAGCTCAAAGAATTCATATATTTTATTTCGTTGCCCTACAGAGGGGATTATTTTAGTGAACCCACAAGGGGAGGAGACCCCTGGGAGCTAGGATCAACGGGCGCAGGGAAGGACGGGGCGGCTGTCCCCCTGCCATCAGCCCTGCGGTGACCAAGTCCTCAGCCCAGCATTACGTGGCAGATATTCCCTCCAAGCACCGGGGTTTCTTCTCCTGTTTGCTATCGAGAAAGTCTCACTGATGGAAAGCAAAGCGCCTGCGTGGTGGGCATCCAGCCCCGGGGGCATCCCTGGCTCCCTAATGTAAATCCGGCACAGAGGCGATGGGGGCTGAGCCCTGCTGGGAAAACTCCAAAAAGCCAAGTGCGATGCTCCAGTCCCTCCTGTTACACCCGGCAGTGTGCTCACCTGGATATACCAGGTACAGGATGAGGGGGGGAAAAAAAAGCGGAGGCTTATCATTTTTCCTGGTTGGAAGTGCAGGATACTCAAGCTGCATCCCTGCTCGTGGTGGTGGTCCCATGGATGCCTCCTGGATGCGGTGGCCTGGACCGGCGAGAGAAAAGAACACCCAGATGCAGGTGGAGAGGGGACACCGGTGTCACTGCCCACGCCGGTGGGGTAATCGGCCTCCCTGGGGAGCCGTGGCCGGCATCCGTGGGGCGGGAGGACTTGTCAGGCTGTTCCCCTGAGCGAGGGGGATGATCTCACATGTTTCATCGATTCGGTATCTGATTGCTAATTATTACAGCAGCTTGACCTGCAGAGGCCGGCAAGCCATAACGCCCTACGGTCATCTCAGCCAGCGCCGACATCCTCGTGGCTTCAAACCTGGGCTTGAACGTCCCTTCTGCTCCCTCCTCCCGGCCCCGGGCTCCCAAGTGCTGCCTGCACACCCTGCCCCTGCCAGCATCCCTGGGGAGCAGCCCAGCTCCATCAGAGCCCCTTTTCCACATTTAATTTGCTTTTATGTCTATATTTTGAGCGCACCACAGCTCTTTTTTCACTCCATCTGCCCTCCAGAGCATGAGTGCTGCTGCTCCTTGGGGCCATCACACTGCGGCTTCACTCCCTTGGCTTTAGGACCTACTCCTAACCCACGGACACCAGCAGCAAAAATAAAGCAGACGGCACCGCTGTGGTAGCATCTCTGGGCTCTTTGCTGGTTTTA
The DNA here is from genome assembly GCA_013400535.1 of Scopus umbretta. NCBI lineage: Eukaryota > Metazoa > Chordata > Aves > Pelecaniformes > Scopidae > Scopus > Scopus umbretta. The sequence continues at coordinate 25,346 of VZTL01017418.1, forward strand.
TTGCTGAAATCCAACCCGACTGCGCCTCGTCCCAGCCACCGTGGTCGTAGGGAAGAAATTTCACCGCTCTTCTTACAGCAGCTCCTGGTGTTTCTAAAGACAGGCAGGATCTTGCTTCAGGCCTTATCATCTCGGCTGCAGCAAACTTGCTGCCACTCTGGTCCCTGGGTGCCTCCGAGAAGAGTTTTGGCTCTGTTTTTCTCTCCACCTTCCCATTTAATAGTTGCATTTATCAGTGAGGTCTCCCCTGCTCTTCTTGAGCCTGATCAGACCCAGCTCAGCCTCTCCTCGTGCGTCCCACCCTCCAGCCCTGACCATCTTGGTGGCCACCACCGGACCTGCGCCAGCTTCTCGGTGTGCTCCTCCCCTGGATGCAGCATCCAGAAGCCAACTCCCTACAAGGATCCCTACAGCCACCTGGGACATCCTTCTGTTTTATCAGTGCACTGTGAACACCCGATCTCAACCCAGTCTTCCCATCACCTTTGTACCCCTGATGCATTTTGTCTAAGATCCTATTTCCTTCCTCTCGTAGGAACGTCGCACCAGGCAACAACGTAACGGCGTCGGCAAGGCAAAACTGAGCTCTCTCCTCTCCCCACGTCCGTTATCCTGCTGTAGGAGGAAAACAACGTCTCCTGGTCCTCTCCGGTGGTAGGATGAAGCCTTTGGGAGCTTGCAGAGGAGCAGAAGCCTCACCCTGTGCCACCGCACGCAGGAGCCACAGCTCCGGAGGGGACAATGACGGCATTGAGCGCGGGTGCTGAAACGCTGCCGTATTGTGCCTGGCAGAGAGATGCCCGGGAATAATCGCCTCCTCCTTGGCTTTGTTGCAGGGCTGAGGCCGGCTGTGCTGCAGGGCTTTCCCCCCCCCCCTCCGAAGATCTCCGGTTATGCGGTGAAGACCCGCAGCTCAGACGCACCTTTTTTCCCTGGCTGTGAAAGGTACGGCTCATCGAGGTGCCTCTTACCGATGCGCGACTCTGGGGGTATGACTGATAGGGGGAAAATGTGGATTTGGGGACAAAAGGATGCTCTCTTCCCCATCCCGGGTGGGGGGGCCACATCGCACTTTCATCGATCCCTGTAATATATTTTGTATATGTTATACTGTATATATGATATATACAGCATTTTTTATATATAATATATATAAAGTCAACAGCGAGAGCCGTGCAAATTGTTGTCGTCTTACGCGTGTAAAATGTTTTGTGTTAAATATGTGCTTAAGCTACAGAAATCCAACTCCACTCGGGGGTCTGGGCGATCCCTTAATATTTGGATCCAGGGTTTTGCTTGAAACTGTTTTAAACAAGGCTGAGTGAGACTTCGCTCCGGGTCCACAACAGAGCGAGGCTGAGATTATTTTTTTTGTTTGTTTTTTTAGAAGTACATTTAAGGTTGTTTTCAAGCTGGGTGCCTACAAAAGGATTTCCCTGAACAGCTTCTGGGTGTCTTCCTCACCCAAAATCTGCTCAAAAAGCTCAAATCCGGGCTGAAGGTTCGGCTTGCAACCGTGTCAAGGGCAGCACCAGCGGCAGGAGCAAGCGCTGTGGCGATGCCTCCCTTCTCCCTCCCTCCCTCCCTCCATCCCTGGAGCATCCTACGAGCTAATTTCCTTTTGAAAACCCCTTTGGGAACGCGTCCCCCCCTGCATGGTCAGCCAGGCTGTTTCCCAGCTCATTCCTCCCTGGAAGCAGCTGGAGAGAAGAAACACACTTGCAAAATTAAGGAAGAGGGTGAAAACTTGGCTGCCCCGTCCCAGCTGTGCCGGGGAGCGAGGACATCCCTCCTCTGGAAAAGTGGGGAAACTGGGGAAAAAAACAAGTTATTTGGAGGGGTTTCACATGGCGGCTGCTACTTAACAAATGCCGAGGGGCGTGCACGGGGTCCCTGTATGATTAGGAGACTGAAGAACCGCCAGATTTTAAAGGTTTAGAACCGTCTTCGTATGGGGGGGTTGCTGAGTTTTGGGGGCGGTTCTTTAATTGCAAAACCTTGCTGGTGTGAACCCCCGAGAGCCGAATCTCGCCTCGCAGCACGGGGCCTTTAAGGAAAACATCAATTATTGTGAGATCAGCCATAAAATCATGCGAGCTGGCACCGCGAAGGAACAGATAACAGCGCGCCAAAGGTCGCAGCCGCCGGACGGCGGCAATTATTTAATCCCTGCTTGTTGCGTTCCAGTGTGGGGTAACATCGTCCCCCTCCTCGACCCTGCCTGGGGGGTAAAACCTTCTGGGTGACAGCAGGAGGGGCTGGAGGAGGAAGAAAATGTCCTCTCTGTCCCCTTCCAGCTGTTTTCCCTTCCAGCTGTTATTAGCAGAGCAGGGCGATGCTTCCAGCCGTGGCCCCCCTCCTCCCTGCCCTGCAGAACGGGGCTGGGAAGGGGGCAAAGGGATGAAAAGGGGCTGGGATGGGGCTGGCAGGGACCCCCCCAGCCACCGTAAAATACTAAAAATGTGAAATTTGAGCGACGAGCGCTGCTTTGGGCTGCTCGCTTTGGCATAAAATTGGGGGCTGGGGGAAAAAGAGGGGTTTCGCTGGTGCTGCAGTAGATCACTGTAGCTGCAAGGACAGGTCGAGCTTGCAGCCGTCATTCCTTTCTGCTTCACCTCTGTTTGAACAGAAAGGAATGGAAAACCCAAACAAGAAGGAAGTATTTCTTATCCCGTGGCAGTGCCTCTGCTTTCCGCTTCCCTTCTGCTCCAAGGAGCTTTTTCTTTGCTATTATTAGCCCTAAACCCTTAGACTATTTGAATTATTTGATTTTTCCCTAACCGTTGCTCTTGGCTCCTGAAAGCATCACTGCATTCTCGTTTGTTTTGTTTGGTTTTTTTTTTTTTTTTCCCCCTGGACTTGTTTTGGGTGCTTATAAGGGAACTAAAAAAAAAATAAAAGGAAGGGAAAGAAATCTTTGGCATCCCGGGGAACGATGGGTTTGCAGCGTCAGACTCGGATGAGCTCTCCTGTCTCAGGAAGCTTCCCTGGTGGAGATCTCCACGTCATCGTCTCCAGGCTGGTGCAGCGGGAAGAGAGCTGGCTTCGAAGGGGCGGGAAGGGAGGAAAAGCAGCGGCTGGAGAGCTCTGCCTGCGGCGGCAGGCAGGGACGGGGCGCTGCCTGCAGCTCTGCGCGCCGCGGCGGGGAAGGATGGGACGTTTTTGCAAAGGACCGAGCCCAGCGCTTCTCCGTATGTTACTTTTTCATTTGTTTGGGGGTTTTGTGGTTTGTTTTGTTGGTTTTTTTTCCCCCCCACCACTTTATTGTGGTATCTTGCCGGATAGTTTTTGCTTGGCCGATTCCCAGCACTTTGCAGACGCCGTCCCTCCGCTTCGATCCGCCTCTGCTCCCACCCGGCTCTCCCCTCCTCTTCATTTTTCTGCCCTTTCCCCATCACTTGGGTGGGGAACGCGTTTGCCGCGACCTAACGTTCGTGTATTGCCTTTCCTGCCGGTGGTAAGAGACATAACATCCCTATTTGGCGTCATTTCGCGCACGCTTTGTCGGCGTAAATCATCTCCCGTCGCGCGGGGCAGTGCAAATCCTTCTCCGGGGAGTTGGGGATTAAACCATCGGCAGTTTTGCTGTTTCCTGATGGAAACCCCTGTGTGCTCTGGGACCTTCTGGTCCCCATCCCGAACCTCTTCCCCATCTCGGGCCACCAGAGATGGGGAGAGGAAGATGCTTCGGGGTCAGGTTTTCCTGCTAGTCCTGCTTTTGGGCCCCCTGGGTTGCACTTCTGAGACTTTTGCTCGTACGGCACATTTGAGGGCCTGCAGCCTGCTTGCTTTTGGATCATCAGATGAGGTGGTACGCGCTCGTGCATTGTGAGCTGGTCTTTAACGATCAGGCGTGGGCAGAGACCAGCACCAGGAGGAGCTCACCCCAGCAGAAGACGCCGTTTTGCAGCTGGTGTCTCTAACCTATGGACAAAAGGTCCATTGATAAGTTTATGTTCTCTGTAAGGTGCTTTTAGTATTGGTTTCTTACATAATATCTAAGGATGTGAGCACAATTTTCCTCCTCATCTCAAAGCACCTCGCAAAAGGTGTCTTCTCTCCTGCACAGCTGGGGAAACTGAGGCACGGGGAGGGCAGTGGCGCAGTAGCGTCACCACCAGCGGGAGCTGGACCTGCTCCTTGGTGGCTTCATCTTCTTGGCCTTCCTTGAGAGAAAACTCTCCCGTTTGCTACCAAACACACAGGATGCTCCTCTGGGGTGGGATCTCCTCCTCCAACTCGTACCCCCCCACCCATCAGCACCTCTGGGTCCTTAGATGAGTCTTGATGAGTCTTGTTTAGAGATGCTGTTGCATTTCTGTAGCCTTCATCGAATCCATCCCCGTTAAAACCCTAAGATCTTCTTTGCGGTTCATGGGTGACCCCTAGCTACATCCCTCCTACCTCCAGGTCACCGGTATAGTCGTCACAAACTTGGTTGCAACCAGCATTTGTCCAAAGGGATCTCCTGAGAGTGGGGCTAGAAGGACCTCCTGAGCTCTCCTGGTCCATGCACCGCCCCCTGCATGGTAGGGAGGCAGTTCTTTCGCAAGCCCTGGGGGTTCCATCTCCTCCCATCCCAAAATGCCCTTTCCATCCGTACCAAGCACAGGCGCTTGGCTTGATTAAGTGTTCTAAGTATTTAAGCTGTGCTTAATGGGCGAGCGCCATGTTGTCTCCTGGCAGAGGGCAAGTGGACACCCCCATACCCCAGCCAGAGGGAAGCAAAGAGCTCCTTGAGGCTCAGGAGGCCACAGGCGCCTTCTCCTTTCACCCAAATTACCTTGAAATGCCACAGGAGGGCAATCTGTCCTCTGTCCAAAGCCTCCTTAGGAAGTCAGAGGAAGGAAATCCAATGTAACCCGGCTCAAGTGAGTCACCAGCGGGTGGGAGCCGGGGAAAGGGGCATGTCGCCGATGGGGAATCTGCACCTTGTAGTCCTACAAGCTATGAGAGCTATTTCTGAGACAATCCTTGGGTGTTGTCCAAGACTGGAATACCAGATTTTTTTCGGTGTGTGTAATAAGGAAACCCCTCCTTCCCCTGTAACGTACTGCGGAGGTGGACCGCGGCATACAGCACGCACCGTATTTCTGCAGCTCCCAGTGCTGTGGAGGGCTCTCCTCTCTCGTAATTTACGGCTTGTTTGGAGCTCTCCCACCCAAGGTTCATCCAACCAGCACAAGGTTCATTTTTAAGGCTGCGCAAGTTCCCTTTGACCCGGTCTGTTGCTTGGAGATCTTGGTGACCGGCCACGTCAACTGCTGTGGTTTCTGCTCCTTGCTGCCAGGAAAAGAGAAAATAAAGGAGCTTGTGCAGGGTTGCTGCACGCCATCAGCGCAACCCGGGGCTGTAGCAGTAGGGGATAGGGGAAACGGATAGAAAATGAGGAGCCCTGTCCTATAAATTAACGAAGGCGTATGGGGGTAGGTTGCTATTTCACTCCTAACTTTCTAACTGCTAACTTTGCTAGAGCAATTTGTTTATCTCTCTGCCTCTGCAGAGGGGCCTGGTGGCATTTTTTGGCGCTGTGGGGTGGCCCCTTGGCTCTCTGGCCGCCTCCCCAGAAGGTGGGGACCCTGGGGCTACCTGCCAGGTGCCCTGGGCTGTCCCTAGGGCATGAGATGGGTCTATACAGCGTCCATTTACATCCCGCAGGGTCTCAGAAGACCTCCTCCGTGACCTTCACACCCTCTTCTGTGGTCTGTCTTCTCGCTCACCCCGAGGGCAGAGCAGTCTCCTGGGGAGGATGCCACTTTCTCCCGGCCAGTGGTGGGTGCAGAGGTGTGGGAGATGTCGAGCAAGGGGGGATGACAGGAATCTCAAGGGCGAGTTGTGCAATTGCAAGACAACAGAGGCTGAAGGTACCTCAGGAGGTCACGGAATAGGGCCAAGTTTGATGTTGGATGAAGCTGCCCAGGGCCCTGTCCAGTCGAGTTATTTCCAAGGGTGGAGATCCCACCAGCTCCCTGTGCCAGTGTTTGTCATGGAGACTTTTTTATTTCATAACCAGTTGAAATTTTTCTGGCTACAGCTTGGCCTTCCGTTATGTGCTTTTGAGAAGTGTCGGGACCACCTTCTCTACGACCTCCCATAAGGCAGCTGCGCCCACCCGTAAGGTCCTGCCTTTCTCTTCTCCAGGCTGACCAGCCCCAGCTCCCTCGCAGCCTCCCTGCGGACATCCCCTTCTCCAGCCCACAACCATTTTGTGAGCCTCTGCAAGGACTCGCTCCAGTACCCTCCTTGCACTGGAGAGCCCCAACCCGGACACAGCACCCAGTTGTGGTCTTACCAGGGCAGAAGAGAGAGGCTCATAGCAGCGCTCCCCCACCGGCTATGCTCTCGCTGAGGCAGCCTGGCACAGGGGTGGCCTTCTCTACCGTTAATCGTGTTGCTGATTAACGTCTCGCTTGACCACCGGGACCCCCAATCCTTCCCTGCAGAGCTGCTCCCCAGCCAGTCGCTTCCCGCTGTCCTGTCCCTTACCAGGGCCACCATTCTGCCTTTGCCTCTGTTGAACTTCACCTGGGTCCCACCAGCCCATTTCTCCAGCCTCCTGAGGTCCCCCAACACAGCAGCGCTGCCCCACCCCGCCTACCCACTGCTCCCCCCAACTCGGTCCCATCACCCTGACCATCAACGACGCTCAACAGCCTTGGTCCCCGCCGTCACCCCTGGGGGATGCCACCCCCAGCTGGCCTTCGCCCGTGTTGTGGTTTAACCGGCAGCACCAGCAGCTCCCGGGGGGGACAGGGTGGTGTTGGGGTCAGGAGATGCTACTTTCGGGGTGACTTTACAGGCGGCATCCCCATTTCAACTGAGATAAGACCCGTTTTGACGTCGCAAGGACTGAGGGATCTCGGTGTCTCCCGAGGCTGCATTTTTCCTTTGCTTTGTTATTTCTGACCGCAACTTTTAATACCCTCTTAGCCACGCGCTCGGCCAAGAGCTTTACAAGGGTCTGCTTTATGCAAAGCGCCTTTCAAACGCAAGGCGGAGGCCAGCGAGGCAGCGAGCTGCAGATGGCACGGGCGAGCCCACCAGCGGGCTGCTGGCGGGATGTGAATGGACAAAATCATGGGAAAACGGCCCAGAAACGCAGCTCGTCCCCCGCCGCAGCTGAACCGCTGGGCTGAAGCATCGCTGCTGGCCCCGGGCATCTTTGGGTACTTAGATCCCTCCTCCATCCGACCCGCCGGGGCAATGCAGAATTAATCCAACCCACGACCCCAAATGACGTTCCCCACAGGTTTTCAGCCCGGGAGAACGTCCTGCCGCGCGTCCGGAAGCCTCTGCTTCGGAAACATGATGCCGGTTCAAAAGTGAGCCCGAGCCAAATTCCTCTAGGCACGTTTATATCATCCCTTTTGGTTTTAGTTGGTATTTTTTTGTTTTTTTTTTTTTCCTGCCGGAGATAATGGTACTGCTCGCTGCTCTGCCCGGCCCTTTCCTCCGCACTCCCAGACAGAAATAGTTAACCAGGTTCACTAAGAAATGAATGTCCTCGTTTCCTTTCCAGGGCAGGCAGCTCCCCCCTGCCCGTCTCTCTGCTCCAAGCCCTGGGGAGGAGCTGCTATCTAGTGACATGATGCAAAAGCAGCCGTCGTCTCCCTCGCCCTGGCGGTGTTGCGGTGACCTGGTGGCCTGTGCAAGCGCTGCCAGGTCCCCCGGGGCTTTCTGCAGCAGGAGAGCAGCCCTTTGCTCTCCTCTTGTGATCGGTGGGATGGGAGCACCTCCTGGCTCTGGGGAAGACGTGAGCTAGCCCCTGGCTCTGGAGAGTTTCAAGTCAAAAAAGATGAAGCTAATAAAAAGGAAGCAATGCTGGAGAAGGAGAGAAAAGATGATGCCATGGGCATTGCAAAGCAATCCCTGCTGTAGAAGAACCTCATCTGGTAGCGTGGCTTCTCCCAGGGTTGTTTGGGTCTCCCAGGAAAGGGGAGGCTGCTGGGGCCAGGACCCTGTGCTGACCCCAGCACCCAGACTCCAGGGGCTGCACAGGGGCCACCCCTGGCTGGTTTCAGTTGCCCACGCGTAGGTGTTTAAGGTCATCCGAGGTGCCACAACCCATTAGATTTGCCGGGGCAGTGGGGCGGGCTGCTGGCTCGCGCGATGCTCCGGCTGCCGGAGCAGTGATACGGCGGTCAGGAGAAGCTCGGCACGCTCCAAGGGCACCCAGAGGAAGGCTGCCTTTCGATGGGGCTTTGTTCGTGCTTGGCTTGGCTTCGCAGGAGGCGGTTGCTCTCCGGCCGCAAACCCCTCAGACAAAGCATTTTTCACGTGGTGGGACCGGGGGGAGACGGGCGAGAAGGAGTCAGCCGTAGCTTCAGCCCTTGGTGGAATGGACCCAGAGGTTTGCACAGGACAGACACAGCGTTCGGTGGGGGATGCCAGTTTGGTGGAGCATGAGACATCCCACCGCCCCGGCCAGGGCATGGAGACCTGCCTGGCATCCCCATGTGAGCGGAGAGGTGGGGAGCTCCAGCAGGAGAGCAAAGCTCTCACGGATGTCCCTGGGGTGGCAAGACGGACTGCAGACTGCCGTGATTTTGGGAGAGGGGGAGGTTGGCTGTGTCTTCTCCTCTGGACCCAGCCTGGGAGATGGCCTGGGGCTGATGCTGACCATGCTGCAGCGCTGCCGGTCTTTTGGCAGGTGGGATCCATGGCAAAGAGACCAGAGGCAGGGCTGGTCCCTGCACGGGGGCTGCTCCGGACCTCTCCTCCTCAGCTCTCCAGCTTGCTGTAGGGTTTGGCCAAGGCTGTTTCTGCCTGGAGATCAGAGAAAGCTCCGGCGGCAAATGCAGGAGGACAGGGCTGCCTGGCTTGTAGCTGTGATCCGAGGACATCCTTGGAAAGGTTTTGATCTCCTGCTTTGGTCCTCTGGCACTTCTGAAGCTGGTTTCCAAGATAACCTTCCTCCTTGCTGTTACAGCAGAGAAGGATGCCCTGGAAAATAGGAGGAAACGGATGCAGCCAGGCCAGAAGAGGAACTGGGAAAAGCAGGCGGCCTTCTGCAAGGAATACTGTGTCTAATGGCAAAGACATCCGAGGTTTTGCACGCTGGCCGGGACGTGCGTGGGCGTGGAGCTGATTTATTTAGTCCAGCGTGAGTAGAGCTCGCCCAGAAATCCCGAGGTGGGAGGACAAGGAGGAAGCTCTGCTCTGGGCAGCTGCTTTCTTGCAAGCTTTTGCACTGCCTGTCTCTCTCCCAGATCTCGTGGCTGCAGAGCCTCCTGGCAGCCCGGGGCACTTTTTTAGCCATTCCACAAAATTTTAATGGTTCTAGTAAGGGTGAACTCTGATGCATGATTTATAGGGAGCGTTTTTACGGTGTTTATGTTGGCAGGCTGTAGTTTATGTACAGTTTGAAATATTCACTGAAACCTTTTATCGCTGGAGCTTAAAAACAACAGGCCGCTGATGAAAGTCCTGCGCTAATTGAAGAAGGGTTGATTTAGGGCTCCGGCTGCCCAGCAGCTGTGCAAAATGCCTGGCTCCTGCCCGGCTCAGAGGGATCGCCGCCGCCTGCAGTCCCCATGGGGAAGGAGAGACGATTTCACCCATCAGCGTGGTGGGGATCTGCCCAGATTTAGCTGTTACACCAACGAAGGCCGCATCTGGCACCGAGAGCGCCAGACCGGGATGCCTGCGGCTCCCGTCCACGCTCGCAGCCTCCCTGGCCTGGCAGAACAAGACGATCAGCAGATGCAAGAGGCATCAGCTTGGGAAACCTCCAAAAGCAATTGCTTAAATGTGCTTTTTTTTTCATAACCCAAACCAGCTCGTCCACCCACTCGGATACAGGGGCAATACCTTAACACTGGTGTTAAAAACGCAGCTCGTTTCCATTCCCATCGCTCCTCTCTTTGTGCCTTTGCTAGGATCTCCGTGGCACAACTCACATTTTGATAAAATCAGGGACTTTAGTGAGATCCCATCAACATCTCCGGGATTCGGAGTAATCTAGCCTCGCAAGCGTCTCACAAAACTCACCCTCCTGCTCTTCTAACGTTTTCCACTGAAGGGCAGGACTGTCCTTCTCCTGTCAGATCTGCAGGCAAGGTCTGAGAGCATGAAAATTCTCCAGGTGCCAGCAGTGGGTCATCTTGGAGCATAAGGAAGCTATTTATCCATCTGCCACAAGACACCTCCTTTGCAATCGACCCCTCCGGTTGTGTCCACCTTTCCTCTTCCAGCATGACGGGTGCTAAGGAGAAATGGGTGAACAGTGGGGTGCAAGCAGCACCTTTGTGTGGGATGGGTATTTTTAAGGGTAGTTAACACTGTCATCTAGCGGGAAAGAGTTGCAGGAGGATACCACATCTTGGACAGGGTGTGCTTCTGGTCTCCTGGCTCCTGAAAGCGTGTGGTGAAATTTAGAGGAGCAGAGAGAAGAGCTGGAAACGGAGTCGTGTCCCAGACCAGCCCTCAGAGGCCAAGTGGACATCGAGCTCGGCTCCAAGGAGGTTTGGACACCCGAGTTTAGGCAACTAAATCCCACTCAAGTGCCTTAAAAATAGTCTTGGAGGAGACGAGAGAACTTCTCCTCTTGAGGAGAAGCCACCGCGCTGCACATGGTCCTGCCTCCGCATCGCCCCACAATTGCCCCATACCCCTGCAACCCTTTTCCTGGAAACATCTACTGGGACTCCTCTTCCAGGCAAAAGGGCAATTTATCCCAGGCCAGTTGGTTAGGAAAGATCCTGACTTGCTGTAGGCATCCTAGTAGATGTAGCCTACTAGGTGTATCCTACTAGGTGTATCCTACCAGAAAGGGAGGGAGAGAAAGCCACAGGATTAGAGGCACACCTACGTGCCTCCCATCTAGACACGCAGACTGGGAAAATGAGCGAATTTGGTTGAACGTGGTTTAGCGGAGCAGGCAGCCTTCTATTTTAAGGGATTTCTGATATCTCGCAGTCTGCACTGCACCACACAGATTTAAAAAACACAACAACAACAAAAAAAAACCAAACCCAAACAAACAAAAAAAAAAACAACCCACTTCTGCTACTGGCAGTAAAATTTTGGCTGTCGTGTGTGAACCTCTATTAACCTGTGGCCTGTGCTAATGTGCTGGTACAGAGACAAGCCTTACAGCAGAGGAGTCCATCCTGCTGTTATTCCTTGTAATGGGAAGCTTCCAGAAGACAAGCCAAAACAAATATTTGTAGCAAAGGGGCTGCCTGGAGGGAGCCGCGGTGGGCAGGAATGCTCCTGCCACTGGGCAGGAGGTGACATCATCCGGATTCCTTCGCTGAGGAATGCAGGATTTGCCGTCTTCCCTGCCAGTAATTGCTTTTCAAAAACAGACCTGCCCAGGGATGCACATTTCACCCATTCCCCTTCTCTTCCACGGCGTTAACGGGGCTGCTGCATGGAGAGGCGTGAAAAAGGATGGAATTGGTCATTCCTCACATCGCAGGGAAAAGCACCCGAAATTTCATAAGCAGGGGCTGGGCAGAGCTGGTGGGGGAGCGAGGACTTCTCCTTGGGGCTGGCCAGGATGGGGCAGGTGATGGGCTGAGTATGCGTGTGGACTTCTGTGCTGGGCAGGCTTTGCCGAGCGCTGCAAAAGGAGCCACGTGCACTGCTCCGTGATGATCCCATTTCTTGGTCCTATGAAACCCTCCCACCACGTCGTGTGTTTTTGAATGCAGGACTTCAGTGTGATGACTGGGACAGATAGCCTGGCTTGCTGAGCATCCTGGCTAACCAGCCCACACCTTGCTTAGTCTGGTGGGGCTAACTCTTAAGCAAAGCCATAATTCCCTCTCCATGCAGCCCTTGGCTTCTCCATTGGGTTGAGCATCCCCGCATCCCACCTCCGGTCCCTTGAGCTTACTCCCCTCCACCCCGGCTCTACATTGGCTCCAGCTTCAGCAAACACCACTGGAAATTAATAACAGTTGCTAACGTCCATGTGTCATCAGCACTTCCACCAGCATCAGCAACAGTAAAGGGGTCAGTTCCTGTGGGATGGAGACCGTTGCCGTCATTTCAATAGCTGGAACTAGGTGTAGTTCAACTGCCCCTGTTATGAGTCCAACGGGGTGATTTAGTGGTTGGAAAGGCCTGAAGTTTTTTTGCTCTCAGTGCCTGAAAGAGGATGGCTGTCAGGAAATGAAAACGCCGTTCTCCAAGGCAGGGGCGGTTTTGCTCCTGCACCTATTCTTTAATTTTCCGCCAGGTTTTGGAAATTCTTGGCCATTACAACTGGGCAATTAAATCAAGACCAGAAAAGAAGGGCTCTGGCCAAAGGAGAAAACCCACTTGGTCAGCTGAATTTTTGAAACAGGGATGGTTTGAGGAGCTTTGAATGGACAGCAGCAGAGCAAGGGCTGTCTGGGGTCTAGAGCTGCAGTCCTGAAGGTGGTGAGATGTGACGTGAGGTGTGCCAGGAGAAGGCCTGCTCATTTGTGGCACCAGCAGCATAGCTAAAACCAGTGGGGACGGATGCAAAGGGGAGCCTGGGATCACAGCAGGACGATGCCGTGACATTTTGTCAAGGGTGTAGGCAGAAGAGACACATCTAAACAGGAGGCAATGATGTAGCTGCTTGGGGTCAAGTGCCACATGGGATAGGGTGGCAGTGCCATGGGAGAGACCATCTGTGGGACCTCCTGGGCTTGGTTTGGATATTATCTCCCACCAGGCAAGCCCCTTCCCTTGTCATGTCTCGGACACCCTCCATCACACGACTGCGTCCTGTGCTAGGGGCTCATGGTGCAGGTGACTCGTACGGCCTGAGAGAAGGCAAAAATGTATCTCCCTTGTGCTGTTGCCTTTGGGAGAGGTGGAAATAGGGGTGCCCTGCTCATTTCTGCCTGGAGTCACCCTAGAGACAGCAGAGAGTTGGCTGAGCAGCACTGATGTGGGCTCCAGAGGGTTGAAGTCAGCAGGAACCCAAAAAGCAGCCAGGGAAAAAGATGACGATGGATGAAGATATGCTTTCAAATGATTCAAGGACGCTCACAGGCTCTGTATTCATCACAGCTCGGTGAGTTGAGTACCACCAGCTGGCTCTGGGACTCTGCTCCTCTGGCTCCAGCTCCTCATAGCTGCACACATGGCCCACAGGGCTCTACCTTGTCCACCTGTGTGCAAACCAACACATCTTATAACAATGCTGCAGAACATGATTTGGGGTTTTGGTTCATGTTCCTTAAGTTGCTGCTTCTTAATCTTTCTCAGAAACACAGATGGTGTTGCGGTTTCTTGTTTATTTCTGTCTGGAGGCTAAAGGGAGGATGCCTTGGAGAGGAAGGAAGGGAAAGAATGATAGATGGAAAGAGTGAATTTTCAAGAAGAGCTTCCCACAAGTTCATCTTCTTTCCCCAGCTTCTGGTAACAGCCAGGTCACTGATTGCAGCTATTCGCTCCAGAAAATTTCCAGGGGGTTTCCTGGAATTCTGAAATGTGGTGGGCTGGGTGCCCAGCCAGTGACCACCATCAGAGCTGCAGCAAAGAAGATGGACCTCAGCTGACCAGCAGCAAAGCTAGACATGTCCTAGTAGCTGCCTGTAGGTCAGAAGCCCTGACCTGGCATTTCTAAGGGCTATTTATCGTGAAGTGAAGGCGGGGGGGGGGCAGGTTTTTCTCTTTTGCACCCTCCTTCCGCAGCGTTGTCCATCCTCTTTAAGCTAGCAATGTTCAAATTAGCAGAGAAGGCTGAACTGGCTCTGGGCTGGCAGAGAGCGTGGAAGAAAATAAATGTGCGCACAAGACGGGGAGACTGGGAAGAGGCTTCCTGCGTGTCATGGTGCGATTTCAGTATTATTGCGGATTAAAATGTGACTGTAGCATCCTCTGTGTCCCATCACCAGCCTCACAGTGGAGCTTCATGCATCCCTGCTTGGGAACCAGCCAGGTACCTGGAATGGGGGGGGTGTTGGACCCCTGTGCAAGCCCTAGCGATGTCAGGGGTACCCGCTGTGGCAGCAGGAGCCCACTGCATCTCGGTGGGTGTTGGAGGGTTTGGTGTGAGCAGGGTAGCGTGCACCCGAGCCGCTCACTTCTCTAGCAAAACCTGCACCCATGCGCCTGGTGCTCTCTTGGGAAGACCTCTACCTGCAGGACCAGCCTGTTGTGTAAGCAAAGAGAGAAAAACCTCATCTAGCTGACATTTCTCTCAGGTCGTGGATCAGCCCCAAGCGCTGGAGCACTGTTGGCTCAGACCCACGGCCCTGCCTCGCCATGAACTGCAGAGGTTCCCCTGTGTAAAAGGCGTGGAAGGGCTGTCCACCTCCTCCTCCTGCATCTCCCTTCCTTCCCCTTCCGCCTCAACGTGCTCATTCATGAAAAAAAAAATCTGTTGGATGGACACGGGGAAAGGAATTAATGTTGGCGCGTTGTTTCCCGCGCATTGGCCAAGGGAGTTTGTAGGCTTAGAGGGCTTATAATCTTTGTTTTCACAGCTGGATTCGATATTACCCTTTCTTCTCTTCAGCTTTTTATTGCTGCTTGTTCCCCGGAGCGACCTGTTGCAAAGCAGCGTGTGCACTCGCACTGGAGCACAACCTGCTGCTGGCTTCCCGAGGGGGAGCAAGTGTGGCTGGCCACCTCAGGACCGATGACCTGCACAGCTCCGTGTGTTCATTAAGGATTAAGACCGTAAGAGATTATGCTCTCCTACAGTGGGGGCCTGCGAGTCCTGTGTCCAGGAGGGCAATGCTGCAGGGAGGAAGGTGCCATCCCATGATGGTCTTCTGAGAGCACCTGGCTGCAGCCCAGATCTCCTGGCTCCTTTCCCCCTGACACCACGTGAGGTGAAGGCAACTGGGTAGCAAGGACCAGCTTGGTCCATCCTTTGGTAGGAGGGGGCAGGCAGCAAGGTTGGGGGGTGTCTGCCTTAGCCCTGTGCATGAGGCACGATGGGACCATGGCAAACCCTCAGGCTCGTGGTTCCAACCTAGGGACATCATGGGTTGGGGGGGTGCTGTAGGGTTTGGTGAAGGTAGTATACAGATCGGTGGTGGTGGTGTAGGGTTTGGTGGTGCTGATGTAGGGTTTGGTGGAGGTTCTCTAGAGTTTGATGGAGGTGGTGTACAGTGTAGCGGTGGTGTAGGGTTTGGCGGTGCTGTTGTATGGTTTGGTGGTGCTCATGTAGGGTTTGATGGTGCTGGTGTAGGGTTTGGTGGTGCTGGTATAGGATCTGCTGGTGCTGGTGTAGGGTTTGGTGGTGCTGGTATAGGATCTGGTGGTGCTGGTATGGGGTTTGGTGGTGCTGGTGTGGGGTTTGGTGGTGCTGGCGTAAGCTTTGGTGGTGCCGGTGTAGGCTTTGGATAGCTGGATGCCCAGCACAGCAGACAGGCAGGTGTGTGCTCATGCCACGTGTGGGTGGAAGGGGTGGAGAAGGTGCTGTCAGCACCCCACTGGATGCCCAAGGGCTTAGACCTCTAGCGCTGCTGATCTCAGATCAGCCTTTGCTTTCTGCATCAGTATGGCCCAGGGCCAAATGGGACTGGCTTTGTTCCCACCTGGATGCCAGCCTGAGGGCACCTTCTCCTCCCCACTATCTACCTCTGGAGGGGAAGGAGGGACACCGATTCAACACCCCTCCAGTGCTGCAAGCTTTGGGGATGAAAAGACACGTGGTCTCCCTTCTTGGCACGGGGGACCCAGTAAGCGTCCAGATGTGAGACATGAGCTGCTGACCTCTCCGGCGTCAGTGGGTGGGGGCCCACCTATGTAAACACGTCCAGGAAGGCTCCCGTCTCTTTCCCACCCCACACTCGCCTTCGGATCAGACCGGCCAACCTTCGCCGATGCTCCTGTCCCCAGAGCTCCCGGGGAAGGTACCGTACTGCTCGCCTGGTGCTGGGCACTCCTCCGGGCATTTCTCTCTCATCTTCATCTTCTCTGCATGTAAACATGATCATATAATTATCTCTGTGTATAATTACCTAAGTGGTTATTTAAATATTTACTGGTGATACGGGTGTAACAATAAATCTGGGTGAGCGGAGTAGAAACCTACCCCGGTCGTGCTGGGAACCCGGCCAGAAGGATAGGAAAGCACTTGTAGTAATAACGTTTCCTTTTTTTCTTTACTTTCTGTTTTGTCTGTTATCTAAGAACAGTTGGCAAGAGCACGTCCAACCCCTTTGTTTCCTCATTTATCACGTTCGAGTCTCCCTCTCTCTCCTCTTTTAACTATGTTTAGATCTTATTAGTAATGGAAAAATGGGCCATAAAGTCGTATCCAAGTGTCTGGTATTTTCGCTTTGGCGTTTGCTTTCTTGTCTTCAATATCCTTATTTGGTTGATGTTGGCTTTTTTTACTGTGAGGAGGGGTCTGGTGTCCAGGTAGCTAGAGCTGAGCTCAGGAGGACATGTTAGTGATTTGGGGTGGCAGGTCTGTAGCTTGGAGTTTTTCTGGGGAGGGAGCAGGGATGGGTTATTACGACAGGGGGAAGGGTTTGGCAGCCGTCCCCAGCCCTTTTCTCCATTTGCACAACACTTGGGTCATGGAGTGGCCTCACTGTTACGCCTCAGTCTGACCTGACAAGTCTGAGAGTCCTCCAAAACCAGGCTGTTGGGCAATAGATGCTCCAGTGATGAGGGTTGGGATGTTCAGAGAGGTTTGGTGTCTTAGATACACGTGTCCTGGCTCACATAAGATTTTGGCTCAACTTACAAGTCCTGCTCCTTGAGCTTCACCTCAGCTCTTGCAACCAGGCCACCTGCTGAGGTGCTGGATGATGGGTTTTGGAGACCACCCTTATGTTCTTGGTAGAGCAGAGCGCAGAGTGAGACTCAGCACCCTAAGCAGATGACACGCGAAAGCAAAAGGACCTTAAATCTGCTTGCAAGCATAGCAGCTCTTCTAAATCACCCACACATGGTCTTTAACCACATGGTGGTTTAAAGCAATAAGGCATGAATTCTGCCTGGAGGACAGCACGGGCCAGGGCAGTTGCTCAGAGATCATAGTGTATGGCCAAGTCTGGATGAGAGAGCATCATGTGAAGGCGGGTAGAGCTTGGACCTGGTTCCTGTAGCTGGGCTGGATCCTGTGGGTCCTGTTCCTGCAGTGATTTGTGGGACACGGGCTCACCGCAAGCTCCTGTCCTTGTTAGGTTTGAAACACGATCTCTCTAATCTACACTTTGGTTGGCAAGTTACAGATATTGTTGGGGTAGTATAGAAACAAAGATAATGTTGGAGCCAGTTCTCATGCTGGGCTTCTCCTGCACTCAGGGGTGAAAGAAACCACCACCAAATCCCCAGAGCGGAGCCTTCTTCCATATTGTACTTGTGGTTTGGGCAGGTGGCTGTCAGCCCAGGATGGAGCTTGAACCGATAGAGCTGAGTCTCTTACTTTGGCAAACGGGGCCGTGGTCAGTGGTGGGTCACGCTGTCCTTTACTAGGGGCAAAAGCGCCCTTCAGCCAGAGCCAAGGGCAGTGGCGGCATCTCTTTGGGCTGCTCCAACCCGTATGAACCTGGTTTAAATCCTGGTGGGAGAGTCTGCCCTGAGAGCTGCTACACGTAATGGGGCTGGTTGACCCAGACCAGCGTTGGTTGTGTACAGGTTGTCCTGCCTGTTGTGGTGGCCGTTGTACTTCCCCATGTCTGACAGGTGAGGCATGTGATGACAGAGGTGACACGAACGTTTGCCTCCTTGGCACTGCTGCAAAAAAGAGAGTCAAGCTCTCGGAGTCAGCAGCCCGCCTGCATGGGTGCGAAGCATTTTCCACAAAAAACCCCAAAGACTATCTGTATTTTCAGGTATCTGCAAGAGGGTTTTGGTGAGGAAAGCTGGAGGAGGTGTTGAACGTGTCCTGCTTTGCTTGTGTGGATCCACAGAGGACACAACCACTCCACCTTCGCTTTGGGGCGTTGCTGTCTTCACCCTCGAGCTGCATCTAAGATGTTCGTCCTTATGCAGAGTCACTGGCTGCTCCCGCCCCCTTCCCTCTCCCACCACTGACACTGTGCACACCGTTTTCACACAGCTGAAAAGCAGGGAAACCATTCCTCTCGACCACGTGGTGTGAGCCATGGACCTCACCCAGCAGCTCTTGAATCAAGCCCAGAAGCCGTGGCTGAGCTTCCAACCTCTGTTCCCTTTTCCTGGGGCTCTTCCAAGTTCCCCCCTAACACACCATCTCTGCCCATCCACAGGTGTTAGGGAAAAAGGGAAAAAAAAAATGCCCACCTTTCTGGAGCAGCCAATAATGTGGCCGCTTGACTTTTTTTCCAGCATTCCCTAATCGTTCCCATGCACCCTGGCCTTTTTCCTCTGCCCCTGCTTGCGTTAACGCACCGCTGCTCGGTGAACTGCAGGTGGAGGAGCCGCCGCAGGGGCAACGGCAGGAGGAGGCAATGTGCCGTGAACTTTTGCATGGCCGTTTACGCCAGGGGATGGATTTCCTCTGATTTTTATTGATTTTTTTTTTTTTTTTTAATTGTCTTCACTCGTTTGTACAAGTTCAGGAAGGTCTACAGCGAGTCAAGCCTGGCTCGGCTCCACAGGGTTGTGCTGCAGGCCAGCCAGGGCTGGGAACGCCGGCTGGAAGGTTTATTGCTTCCTGTTATGAGAGCTCGGGGAGCCACCATGGCTTTGCAGGAGAGACATGGGTAGCACTAACGACCCCAACGGGTGCGGTTGGAGATGGCCTTTGATTCCCATCGCTTCCCCGGCTACTTCAGGAAAGGGAAGCAAATAGAGAAGGGAATAATTGCTCCATCTGACCTCCGACTATTGAGGCAGATGCTTTCTTTGGAGCAGGAACAGATGCAGGGAAAAAATGCTATAAAGAGCTTTGCTGAGCCACGTCCCTGGGGCTCTCCACGCGTCCCTTCTTGCCGCTTTTTGGTACGTCGGCCCCTGTTAACTTGCCATCCTCGAAAACTTCAGCGGAAAGGTTCCTGTCAGAAAAAATATGTGGTTTTGTCAACACTGAAATTTATCTCAAGAATGTATCCATCACAGCAAAATTTTCAGCTGGGAAGGGCTGGAATAAATCGCTTCTGCTCTCCAGCCTGGGTTTAAACGCTTCTTCTGGGCTTTTGTACTTTGGAATTTAAATCTTGCTGTTATTTAACCATATCAGATTTTTTTTTTTTCTTCATTTTCAAAATGAAGTGTTTTTACCTTTCTGCACTCATCAGTCAGTGATAACCAAAGGAAACATTTCACTGTTTTTTAGCAGAAATATNGGGAAGTTTGACCAATGGATTTTTTTTTTTTTTTTTTTCTGGGTTAAGCTAGGGAGCATGGTGGGACTGGAAGGGAGCCTGGGGGTCCTTGGCCGGGGTGGTTGAGTTGAGCAGCGCTGCGGCCATTCCCACCTGCTCCCTCCCATCTCTGCATCACAGCCTCTGAATGGGTCCCCAGGACATCCACAGCTGGCCTTGCTACCATCAGCCATAAACGGGGGTGTTGGTTCAGTTACTGTTTCATGAGCAAACGGGCTGTTTCTGTGGCTGGGAACAGGGGCTGTCCCAAGGCATGGTCCCTCCACCCAGTAAACCCAAGTCCTATCCCAGCACGTTGCTTCTGCCCTTGCTGGAAGGGACTGTCCTGTCCCAAAGCACCTGAGCACAATAGACACGGCGCTCTCCCAGCAGAAGTTCCCAGCCCAGCCAGCATGTCACCGGGACAAATGACATGACTTGGATCCTTGGGTTGCTGAAGGCTCTGGAGACTCCAGGCATGAAGAGCGAGCTCTGATGAGTGCTGATGGCCTCTTTCCCATCAGGAAATGGAAGGCAGCCTTGAAGAAGTGCCAGTGAGATACACGCTTGGACCTCTCTGCAGCGCTTGGTGTACCTGGTCCCATCAACCAGGCATGTGCCTGGGGACAAGCCATTAGAAATGTCAAAGCTGCAATGCTGACTTGAACCAAACTTGTAAAAAATGAGCCCAAGTCCTCTTCCGAACCCATCAATCCTCCCACGCCTGTGCGCTTGAGGACCAGCTGCTCTGAAGACAGTGAGGATAACAGCAGGATAAGGGGGATCGGAGGAAAGAAGGACGCATTGAGAAAGGAGGCTGCCACTCCCTGAAGCCCATCTTTACGTCTGGGGAGAAAAAAATTCTTTCTTTAAAGCCATTTCCAGAACTGTGGTGCTCCGCTAAAGGCATGGGGCTGTAAGTAACAGTCCAGCCACACCAGAGACACTAATGAAATTAAAACCAACTCTTCTTCTGTGTAGCTGCAATGTTTTAAAGTGACGCCTTCACTTGCAAAGATAAGACCTCAGCGTGCCTTTCTGTGACTCTGCTGTTCACTGGCAACACCCCAGATCCCTTTTTCTCTCTACCTGTCACCAAATTACTGAATAACAAGAACAACAACAACATTCAGCAGTTCTGCAGTGGGCTTTAAGGTTATGCAAAAGGGAGAGAATATTTTCCAAGTTGAATATTTCCTTTTAGGCAGCGCCTTTGCCATTCTTTCCATCACAAACCTCTTTCAAAGTGGATGGCACCTACAGCCACCAAGGGTGAAGATGTGTCCTGCATCCCACATCCAAAGGTCAGAGAAAAAAGGTTAGCAAAGTTAGTCAAAGAAGAAACTGCTGCTTCAGTCTTTGCCCTCATTTGTGGTATTCAAACGTTTTTGCTTCCCAGACATTAAATTCTGTAGTCTCCTAAGGCCAAATCCAACAATTTCCAGTAAGATAAAAACTTGACGTTCTTAATGTATTTCAATTCTGTGACGTTTGTCTCAACGCAGTGATGTTGCTTCCTGGGTCTTGTTTAAAAAAGTGGGCTTATCATCTGGACAAAGATGCGTTTCTTCATTTCACCGAGTTTTAAAACAGATCAGATGAAAATCCAAGAGGTGGTAATGAGAGAAGAAAATGAGCTCAGCGCAATACAGCACAGAGCTTCGTCGATTTGTGGCCAGAGTGGATAGTTATGGTCGCTATTCATCACTGACGTAGCAGGGAGACATTATACCGGATCTCGTAGTCATTAGTGACAGCACTTCTTTATTTCAGTAGGACATCTAAGAGAAGTACGTGTAGGTCACTACTCTTGAAACATGAGTTTCATGGGTAGAGAAACTGGGCGGAGAGGTGACTTGGAGAAGTGACTCCCAGCAGCAGCCAGAATCGTGCAAGGCTTCATCCCGTCCATTCCCCCGCTGCCTCCACCCTCTCTTTTGTTTCCTTTTATCACCGCCAAGCATTAAATCCAGGACATGGGACACTGCAGGGGCTGGTCAGGAGCGTAAAGGTGCCTATTACTTTTTTAGCCTGTACGTTAATTTATGGCTAGAAAAACTCTGTTTGCTCGCCGGTGTCTTCCTTGGGAGGAAGAAAACACAAACTATTTACAACTGCGTGCATACTCCTGCCACTCTCTGTTATTTCGCACGCAGCGAAGGTTTTGGCTTTCACACAACCCCTTCGGATGGTGAAAACCCAGCTAAAGCGTGCAGGAGAAAATGCACAGCTCTGGCTCTGCCTCCAGCCCTCTGCCTCCTTCCCCAGGTGATGGTTTGTCCCACGGGTGATGCTTTGGTGATGGGAAGCGCTCGATCCCTGCCGGTGTGATGGCCGGACTTGCTGGGCAGGAGGTTGGAGCAGGATTAGATGTTGCTGGGCTCGCCTGATGCCCCGAGAAAACTTTCACCAGATGAGATTGCTGTGTGTATAAATAACCCGCACGGTTAGAAAGCACAGGGCCTGGAAGGGCTGCGTGACCCACGGGACAGGGACCGTGCTGAGCTGCCTTTTATCTCTAAGTTGCTGCCCGCAGTCCTGCAGAGCCTGGAAGTTGTTCTCAGCTAGTTATTTTTAAATAACTAATAATACTTCTCTGCAGCTCCATCCTGCACTGGCTGGAGCGGGTGGAAGTTTCGCCACAATTCTTTGATGGAAATGAGATCTTGGTGGCCATTCCTCAGGTCTAATGGATCTCACAGGACTTGTCTTTTAGAAGTAGATGGTGTGACACGTGCTGGAAGCTGTGGGGTCCCCGCTTGGGTGGGACGCACCCAAGGACCACATGGTGGTCCCTGTGGAGGTGACCACGAGGTGACCCACCGCGCTGTCTCCAGACTTGAAGGACCATGCGAGCAAGGAGGTGACTGCTCCAGCTTGCTGGAGGCCAAACCCAACCCCGGGAACACACAGGGGTAATGTGGCCCTGGCTCGCTGCATGTTTTCTCTCCCTCAGAGGGATCCTGATGGGAGACCTCCAGGGAGGTCAGGGTGTTGCTGGAGGAGATCTCCAGCCCTGGTGCTCTCCTCTGAAACCAGCTCCCTATCTCCCTATGTCCTTTGAGAGCATGAGTTTTGGGGATGTGCTATGAGCTTAACCTGAAGCATGCAGCCAGGGCTGTGAAAATTTAACTTCTTTAGAGGCTTATTCCCCCAAAATGCCTCCCAAACTCTGGCTTCCCTAGTGTGGCATATTCTCCCAAGGGTATGTTCATCTCTGCACCTAACTTAGCTGACAGGGCTTTTCCACTTGCCTATCATAGTCACTTCTGAACAGTGAGTTAACTTATCACTCTGTATGAGTAATTAGTTTATAACTTAAAACCTTCAGGGAAGGTACTGCAATGTGCCCAGAAATGCTAGCCCCACTGGAGACCCCATTAGCTGCGATGGGGTTGTGTCACGCAGCCGAGCTCTGGTGTGAGCAGAGGCTCACATGCTCCTGGGCTCTCGCAGAGCAACTTTCAGCAGCACGGCCAAAGCGTTAGCCAGTGTGGAGCAGTGCAGGAGATGCTGCTGCTTCCAAGAGTGTTGGCATGAGATGCTCCAGAGAGCAGGAATTGCCCCTCTGCATCCCTTCGAGCTCTGTGGGAAACAAGAGGTCTGACAAGCAGAGTGAATATCCTGCTTTTGCAGGACCAGGGATGAACGTTCCTAATAAACCATATGGTTTTAAAGGTCCCCCTTGATCAAAACGTGCATCTTCCCATGCTTTCTGCCCTCAAAGGCCAGGTCATGACTTGTTGGCTGATGCCATCGCTTCCTTCTCCTCCTCACTGGCCCCTGGGGAGACTTGCTGCCTTGACTCTCCATTTCCATCTCAGCAGCTACCTGGGACCCTGATCCCATTGGGGTGGCAATGCCAAAGCTCCCCATGGAGGGAGCAGGGATAAGAGGCAATCCTTGAACCATCAGGATGGAGGTTTTCTTCACCACTTGCTTTAGGCTTCATGTACATTCCCACACTACTTCTTATTTCTTCTTGCTTCTGCAGAGAATCCAAAAAGTCTCCATGTGTGCTTAAAAACCCTTCCCTATCCTTCATCTGCTCTCTGCTCCCATCCACCAGCTTGGAGAGTGATGCCACCACCTCTTTCAGAGAAAGGCTCGCTTGGGAGGGCAGCAAAGCAGGAGCTTCAGAGTGGTGGTTCTCACTAGTGAGCCTTGCCTCTTTTTTTATTTTTTTTTATTTTTTTTTCCCCAGCAACCAAGGAACTT
This sequence comes from Scopus umbretta, assembly GCA_013400535.1. Lineage (NCBI taxonomy): Eukaryota > Metazoa > Chordata > Aves > Pelecaniformes > Scopidae > Scopus > Scopus umbretta. The sequence continues at coordinate 48,745 of VZTL01017418.1, forward strand.
TTGCCAAAATGTGTTTTCCACATGTTCCCTATTAGTCATGCTCTCTGTCTTACAAATCTGTTACCAGTGCCACTAGCCGATGCTATTAATTTACTTCCAACCAGCTCAAGAGCTCGGCAGCAAAATTCCAGGCAGCGTTCCTAAAACCAGACCCGGCGGCTTGTTTGGATTTAAAACTGATGCCCCTTTCTTCCCCGGTATATAAATATAGCGCCTTCCCTCCTTCCCTCAAGGCTTGGCGAGGGACGGAGGAGCCACGAGCGGCGGTGGGACCGACGGTAGGGGTGCCGGCAGCTCGGGCAGGACCTTCGGGGCGGTGGGTGCCCGGCCGCCGCAGAGGCGGGGTTTGACAGCAAGTTAAATACTTCCCTTGAGCTCCGGTTTCCAACTGCTGGGGCATGGCTGGACCCAGGCGGCCGGAGTTTATCTAGGGCAAGGCGGAGGGCTGGCGGCGCAGGAATGTCGGTGGAGGAGGGAAAGCCGCCACGAAAAGCACCATGTCTCTGTAAGTAGATTTTGTTTTCCCGTTGTTTTCCCTGCAGCTTAAGCAATGGTGTGGGAACCGTGCAGAAAGGAAGGACATCCAGCTAGCGCAGATATTTTTTTCTGTTCATTTTTTTTTTCCTTCTGCCTAGTTTAGACTCAGTTTTTAGCGTTTTCCCAGTTCCAGCAGTTGTGCCTGCGATTGTGCAGAGGGCTCAGCAGGTTTTGGGAAGTAACCGGGATGAGGACGTGGAGCCAACAGTTCATTCCTGTACCTGGCTACACACAATTTTCACTATTTTACGGCTGAGCCAAAGGCACTGGAAGTGCTGCTGGCAGGTTGAGAGGTCCAACCACCCCTCCGTAGCTGTTTCAGAATGAAACTTGTACCCTGCATGCTGCATGTCAGGTAGTCTGGGGAACGTGTGTGAAGATAGGGCACTCTGAATGAAGGGATTTCGAAACCAGAGGGACGGTGGGTCCTCTCATGCGATCACTCTGGCAGGTCGTTTAGCTACATGAACCATCTAATCTAATCCATCTGCCTGCTGTAGATCCACACAGGGTTTTTTTTTCCCCTGGGAGATGGACTGTGTAACTTTTCCATTGCATGGAGGAATTAGGTGTGAAGCACACAGAAGGTGCAAAAATCCATTTTTTGTGCTTTGATCGTTGGCATTCTGAGGAGGTGAGACATAGTCCTTTCCTAGTAGCATCCTATTCATCAGCAAAAGCAATGTGAACAAATCCTTCCTTGGAAGCTTGTTTGCCTTCCAGTTGATTCCAAAATATAACGCTGTACTAAGCCCCCCTCCCAGCAATTAAAAGCATTGAAATCTCATAATGTAGTCTTTCTAGCCAGTGAGTCACAAAAACACTGGAAGTTTAACTGAACTGATTGTAGGAGGGTTTTTTTAACTCGTTACCTTCGGCTCCTGCTCTCAAATACAGTGCCAGGAGAGTGGGTGGACACATAGGACGTTAATAACGTCAAGGTGTGATCATGCCCAGAGGCAACAGCGGGGTCCCAGGGGCGCAGAAACAGCTCGAAGCTGTTTCCTGCAGATGTTCCTGCAGATTCCAGATGTGTATGGAAGGCTGAGCCGCAGCGTCAATGGCCGGAGCAACAGCTCAGGCTGGTGGCTGGTAACCGGAGGTGGTCTTCTCAAAGCCACAACCCGCCACTTCGATTATTTTGCACTTTCTGTCCTTCTCCCTGACTCGGGAGGTTTGTGAGTGTTTTGAACCAATGCTGTCGGGTGCTCCTTTCCAAAATGTGTTTCCCAGAGGAGACAGTGGGTGCTTTGCTAACAACCCTGACTAATATCAGATCAAAACTTGAATATTTACTCCAAAAGCCACCACTACCTCAGTCAGACCCTCCCTGCCCCGTCGAAACTGCTGCTGGGAGGTGACTGAGTTTTGGGAACTGTCCCCTTGACTAACGCTTGCAAAAAGGTAAATTTTCCCTGGTGTAGACCTCAAAAACCCTTTAGGCGAGCACTGAAATGACAAGTTAACTGCTCTACAGGGCGTTTGAAGCCCATGTTCTAGAACAATTTGGGGCTTGCAGTTAACTGGGGATGCAGACGGGAGACAGGAGGTGGCTGAACACCCATATGGGGCAAGCCAAGCCGGGGCCGAGGTGTGCCCTGCCTCGGCCGGACCCAGATGCTCCAGCGACGGATGCACCATGTCCCACAGTGGGCCATCGCTGCACCCAGCGGGGTCTTCCCTTCCCAGGCCCCTGTCAGCTGGAGCTTGGCCGAGTGCCCGGATTAATCCTGCGAATCGTTTAACTCCCCATTTTGCCCATATCTGAATGTGGACACAAATCGGAGGAAGGGTTAAAGACACTTTAAAGTGTATCCACTGCATCTAAAGATGCAAAAAGGCATTCTGGTGGGATGCTTTCCCATCTCCCCCCTGAATAAATCCGATTTCCCCAATAAATAAAGAATAGGTCTGTGGCGATTGCTTTCCATGCTCTCCCGCAGTGGCTGTATTGTCCTATCTGCAGCAGCATTTCTGTACTGACCATTGGGTCCAAGGCGTCACTTTTGGGTCAGGAGATGGGGATTCTGGTCCCAGCAGCTTGGAGGGCTGTTGTTCTTCACCAGGCAGGTTGAGAGCAGAGAGGAGACCTTCCCCACCTCTTCTTCTGGCTTACTGCCCAGCCTAGAGTGAGATGTTTCTCTGCTCCCTGCCTCAGTTTCTCCAGCTACAGGACAAGAATAACAACATCTGCAGAGTGCTCCCACAGTCTCGATCTGGCGTGTGAAGACTTGGGGGTTTGGGTTCGCAGAGGATTTGTTTGATCTAGAAATAGCAGGGTTAGAAAATTCCATCTGCCTGCTCTCGAGAGCCCTCGACGGCGGAAGAATTTCACTGCATCTCGAGCCTCGGACCGCGCTGCTACCTCCCGGGGCAGCACGAAGGAGAGCGCTGAGCAAACCAGCGCTGTTTGGCTCCTGTCCTAACAAGCAGTGTGAGGAAAATCACATTCCAGAAGGGCTCAGTGTGAAGAACAGAACAAGGCACGTTCCCCTTCTTGCTCCCACGTGGGGCTGTGCCCGTGACTGATGCTGGGGGCTGCTCCCACCCTGCGTCTGGCACGAGCGATGGGCTCGGAGCCTGGCTTGTGCCACGGAAACCCTGGGGCGTAATTTTCTGCCTCCGTATAAAAGTGGTGCAAAGCCGGGACAGGACCAGGCTCATGTCTCATGGCATCATTTTCCCTCCTGGATATTTACCTCCACCCAGCCACCCTCAGCCAGCATGGAGGGGTAGGTTTTGGTGTCCATACTCTTTCAACGTATGGACAACAGCTCCTTTCTCTTCCTCTGCCTGATGGTGAAGGACCGCAGGGGAGTAGCCTATGCCGGGGCAGCTACTGCTGAGCCATAACACACCGCTACCACGTGCCACCCCGCCATAACTCACTGGTGTCCGCGCTTATGTGCTTGGCCCCTACATCTGCCACTCTTTGCTTCTGGGTGCAGCGGTAGGCGTCACTTTATGGGTGGGACTGGGCTCGCCGGTGCCTCATTTACTGCCTGCCGTCAGGTGTCTGCCTGCAAACAAGGTGGGTAAACGCCACGACGAGCCTGAGGATGATTCAGAGGAGGGATGCAGGGGAGCAGAAAGGATGATCCCATCCTCGGCTGCTCTGGAGTGAGAGCCCTGCTGTCCCCTGCCACGGAGCTCTCTGGGTCTGAGTGCTTTCCATAACGCTCTCATCTGCAGGTAGCTGTCGGGGCTGCTGCCGGTCAGTGAAATTGCTGCCTGCCTTTCATGGCGCCTGGGGTCACCCAAGGAGCTCGGGCTGAGGCCCCATTGCGAGTTAAGCTAAACACAAAATGGTTATTACAAGCTCTTCCTCCCCAGCTGTCCAGGTCTTCTAATAAATGCATGTTTTTCTCTGAAAGCTTTTCAAGGTTTATTTTTAAAACAGTCTGCATTTGATTAAACATTTGTTTCATTTTTTCAAAAGGAACTTAAAAGGACCATCAGCCTGTAAACATAAATATTGCCATTCTTTTGCTGATTCTTTGCATTTTTCTGGGTTTGCTAATGAAAGATATTTCAGCAGTGCAAGTCTGTGATGTGGGCAGCATCCCCCACTCCCGCTTTCAGCTCAGGCACGTGAGCTCACTGAGTGCAAGCAAGAGGTTACCACAAGTTAGGCACCTTTTTGTGCCTAGGTAGCTTCCGTGGTGCCTCGCGTTCAATTTACAGTGATTCAAACCCTTCTTACAGCTGAGCAACGTCTTGAAACGGGCAACAAAGCGGGCAATGATGAATCTAGTAGGTGCTGTGGCTTGCTGTGTTATGAATCTGTGCGTTTCTGGTACCACCAGGTACCCCTGCCTCCGATTACGGTGATGCAGCATGTCCCCACACTGGCCACGGCTCATTCCCCGATGCTGCGGAGGTCAGCTCCATGCCATGGTCCCTCACAGGTCCTGGGGAGATAGGCTGCAGCAGTGAAGGGTGCCTCTGAGATCAGAGGACCTCATCTGTCACAGATGTGCCAATGTCACGGCCGTATCACTGACTGCAGCTGCAGATGTTGACTTACAGCTATGTTTTTTTCTTCCCCCTCTTCCTGCAGGTTATAACTGAGTAGCCCTTATGACCAACATGAGCTGGAGCTTTCTAACCCGCCTGCTAGAAGAGATTCACAATCACTCCACCTTCGTGGGGAAGGTCTGGCTCACCGTGCTCATCGTCTTCCGCATTGTCTTGACAGCGGTGGGGGGGGAGTCCATCTACTCCGATGAGCAGAGCAAGTTCACCTGTAACACCAAGCAGCCCGGCTGCGACAACGTCTGTTACGATGCCTTCGCGCCGCTGTCACACGTCAGGTTCTGGGTCTTCCAGATCATCATGATATCCACCCCTTCGGTCATGTACCTGGGCTATGCCATCCACAGGATCGCCCGGTCGGCAGAGGAGGAGAAGAAGTTCAAGGGATTCAAGAAGAAGAAGCAGTTTGCTTTGAACTGGCAGGCGGTGCGCAACATGGAGGACCCGATGGAGGCTGACGAAGAGGAGCCCATGATCTCTGATGACACAGCAGAAAACGAGAAAGCCAAAGCCAAGCCCAAAAGCAAAGAGCAACAAAAGCACGACGGGAGGAGGCGCATCCAGCAAGAAGGACTGATGAAAATCTATGTCTTCCAGCTACTTACCAGAGCTTCCTTTGAAGTTTGTTTTTTGATAGGGCAGTATTTGCTTTACGGTTTTGAGGTAGAAGCGTATTATGTCTGCAACAGAGTCCCTTGCCCTCACACTGTGGACTGCTTCGTGTCCCGACCGACAGAGAAGACCATCTTTCTCCTGGTGATGTACGTTGTGAGCTGCCTGTGCTTATTGCTGAACATGTGTGAGATGTTTCACCTGGGGTTTGGGACCATCCGAGATGCCATTCGCAACCGGAAAATCAACAGCTTTAGGCAGCCTCCCTACAACTATGCCTACCCAAAGAACATCTCCTGCCCTCCCGAGTACAACCTGGTAGTGAAATCAGAGAAGTCCACCAAGATCCCCAACAGCTTGATGGCTCATGAGCAGAACTTGGCTAACGTCGCTCAGGAGCAGCAGTGCACCAGCCCGGATGAGAACCTCCCGGCAGACTTGTCCACCCTTCACAAACACTTGCGAGTGGCCCAGGAGCAGTTGGACATAGCGTTTCAGAGCTACAGCAGCACCCAGGCCAACACGCAACCGTCTCGAACCAGCAGTCCCGCCTCGGGTGGCACGGTGGTAGAGCAGAACAGGGCCAACACCGCCCAGGAGAAACAAGGTGCTAAACCCAAGGCCTGCTTGGAGAAAGGGAGCTCAAGCAGTAAAGATGGAAAGACGTCTGTATGGATATAGCTTCGTCTGAAAGGAGAGAGGGCAGCGTAAGTGGGGTTTTTATTTTGGTTTGTTTCTGGTTTTTGGTATTGTCTTGCGTTCGTTTCACAGGGCACAGGCGCAATTTTTATACGGAAGTCAGGAGAGAAAAGGAGTTTCAGACCAATCTAGTGCTGTCTTCCAGTGCGTTAACAAAAGACATTTCTTTCCTGCTTCCAACATGTTCTCCAGTTGGGAACCTCCAATGAGCAAGAGCAAACCCCCTGCATCTCCCACCCCTTCGGTCACCACAGAGGCCCCCAACAGAGACTGTACAACGCGCTGTGTCGGGAAGCGGAGCTGCTGGTGGCTCAGGAGAGAAGTCAGGCTGACAGCAAGCAGCTCCCCTCCTGTACGGCGAGGCTAGAGTGCTGTAGGTCAGGCAGTGTTTAATTACTAAATATCCTTAATCAAAATTAATTTCTGATCCCTCGATAAGAAAACAAAACAACTGACACATTGCATGTACCTTCATGACACACTTACAGCCGACGTCCCTGCCTGAATTGCTAGATGCCCCAGCAGGCATCGCTAGCAACGACGGCATCGTTTGATGCTGCGAGCCATGAGCTGGCACCCACATCAGGTTATGGGGCAGAAACACGACGACCGTCGCGCACAGGGAGACCTCAAAGCGGAGCACAGCGCCGAAGGTTTTTGTCTTCTATGCATCGAAGGAAAAAGCAAATACGATCAAACACTACGCAGCAGGGGCGAGCAGTGACATTGCGTCATACCAGTGCCTGTGTAGCGCTTGCTACAGCTGTGATGGGAATTGTGGCAGTTACAGAGTTTTCAACAAACTGCTGCTTCACATCATCAGAAAGTGCCTTTATGCAACCAGGAAAACAAAACCATAAAGGTTTTAGACTTCTTTATTTGCTGACTATTAGTAGAGATTGGAAGATCGGTGTTGGCAAATTTGTTTTTCTGTTTAATCAAACCCTTATACGTAGTGGCAGATGGCAGACCTATGCATAGCGTGTATATGATGTGTGTGCGCGTACATGTACGTATATATACAGACACATATGAACATGTGTGTGTGAATATAGGCATAGAGAGATATATGTATAAATGTAATATCAACCCTCTGGTAATTTTACAGCCTTCCACCTCCCCTTGGGCAAACCTGGCTGGTGCAGGACTATGGCTGATCTCATCCTGGAGCAGTCTTTGGGCTTCCAGCCTCCCCTGGGGAACTGGCAGGTTTCACACACTTGCCTGGGGGGGCTTAGCAGAAGATCCAGCTTCAGTGGGGACAGGACAGTAGCAGGAAGTTCTTCACTAGTTTATGGGGAGCTTTTTGAGCTTGGCTTGGGTTTAGGGTGGTTTTCATGCAGCTACAGCAATCTGGGGGCATGCTAAAACCAAGCTGCTGAGCTCCAGGGCTCCTGCTAGTGCTGAGGACGTGCTTTGTCAGGGTGGTTTCATCCCGTGTCTCTTGCACAGCTGCGGGGCTGTGGCTTTGTTCCCCTCCAGTAACACAAAATAGAAAGGAAATCTCATCACTGGGACCACAGGGAGCATCTCCTGCCAAACCGTAGAGGCTGAAACCAGTCACTGCCCTACTCTGCCATGTCTCAGAGTGGGTTTCATGCCTGAGATGTTCCCAGGATACCTGTGGCTTGGCAGATGCTCTCGCAGCCTCCCAAGAGTCCAATGGTTGATTCACCACTGTGGAGAACTCAAATAGGCAGAGCCTTCAAGATCAAACGTAACGCAATAGAAGTAAATCCTCACCCAACACAGCACTGTCCCTGTGCCGAGCTTTTCCCTCGGGGCCATGCCAGCCACCCAAAGCCATGTGCAGGTTTCCATACCAGTATGTCTTATCCATTGGATCTACGTGACTTCTAGCTGGTGATCTTTCTCATGTCCTTGAGATTGGTCTCTGGAGGCCTTGAGGATGCCTGTTCCCCAGGCGTTCAGGCCCTTTGGCCAGTATGAAACACCTGGGTATGGCCTTCAGCGTCTGGTAACTTTGACTGAGCTGTGCCATGCCATTAGACAACAGTGCTGGCAGCAAAAAAAAGTAGGTTTAAAAAGAAAGCAAAGAAACATCTTATGAGGTATCCAGCTACAAATATTCAGTATAACAGTCCAGAGAACACTTTCAGGCTTGTTCCTAGTCCTGCTGGTTCTTGTTCCATCAGTAAAATGCCTGAAGCTCTGCCCGCTCTCACTGCTAGAGATCTTCCCCTCGAAAATGGACAGCCGCATCCAGGAGGAGGATCAGCGCATCCCCCCCACCAGCAACGGGCAGGAGTAACACGCATCTGTGCTGTGGAGGGATGGCCTTGCTGCTGTGAATTTTGAATGAAAGGTTCAGAAAGTTCACACCGCGGTGGTGGGGAGACAAACATATCCAGCTGCGCTGTCGGTCCTTGTCTTGCGTGCGGGAATGTGTTCTCCTCCTGGGCTGGGGCTGCGCCGGGCAATGCAGGAGAAGCTGGTTGCTGACGGTGGTGCTATCATGAAGGGAAACGCGTGCAGGTCCACAGCCCAGGGCTGCTGGGGAGGAGAGCAGAGGTGCTGCTGGGCAGAAATCCACTCCCTGGTAATTCCAGCTGTCCAGGGCACATGCTGGTCCTCCACATCGATGTGACTTCTCGTTTATCGCCAGCCTTGTGTCGCATGGGAAACAGTCTGTATTTAAAGTCACGATCCCAAGGGAAGGATGGAAAGTCTGGGGAGAGCCACGGTTGGATGCTGCCTGGGTTTTTCTGACTCATTTGAGATGAGCAGCAGTATCACAGCCCCGGATAAACTTGTCCTTCCCACGGAATGCTGGAAGGCACTGTGCTGTGCAGGAGTCCGGATTTGGGATTTCTCTCATCCATACCGGCAACACCTCCCTCAGCTCCAGACGTGGCTTGAGCCTTTCCCAATGACTCAGATCAGCCCCTCGGCTCCCGCTGACCTGCAGATTCACCTGCAAGTCACCAAATGCAGGAACGGGCGTGTGCCTCCCTTGCTCTTGCTTTAGGAAACCATCCTAGCAAACACTTCACCTTGGGGAAAGCAGGGGCCAGATTTTAAGCCCAAAACCCCAGAACCTGATCACAGGGACCTATCTCATTAAACTCATTTGATATACAGGGCTATACCCCCTGCCCCAATGATATAGCTAGTCAGTGCCTCATGGGAGGAGATCCCAGGGCACCATGACTGCAGGTTCAGAGACGCTTAGAGCAACAGGGCTGGAAAGGACCAAAGATCTTCTTGCCAACTTGCCACCATCAAATGCTTCCTTAATGGCTAACAGGAACCCCCCTCACTGCAACCCTTGGCATCTGCTGTCCTCAGGTAGGCACGGAGAACATCTCTTGCCTTTAATGTCTGCAGAAGTTTTTGGGTGTTTGAAGACTGTTTTCATCCTCCTCGAGTCTGCTTTAAGCTAAACAACCCCAGTCTCATCAACCTTTCTCCAAGGGCTACTTTTCCAGTGCAGTTTTCCTTTGCGTCTTTGAGCCACCACCAGCCAGTCCGTGTCTTCCCAGCAGCATGACAGCACGTGGGCCAGCTTTCCACCCTGCTCCTCTTCATGCACCCATCTGCCAGCCTGGTCCTCCCTGAAACCCCATCTTCTTCAGGCATGGGGATTGCCCCTCTCTGCAGATGTCTGCTTGTACAGCCAGGATCTTCCTGCTGTCCTTCAGACTGCTTTTACTTATTTTCAAACCACGGTCCCAGTGTACCAAGCGAGTTTTAAATGACCAGTTGGTCCTGCAGGAGATTTGCAGCCTCCTCCCGGCTGGTGTCACCATCACATTTAACACACACACACAGTTTTCCATAGTGAGAGTCAATAATTGCGGTATTGACGAGTACTAGAGCCAGGGCAGACTCTTGGGTGATCAATACAACCTCCTCATCAGGCAGGGAGACAGGGCAACCACTCTCTCAGCCGTCCTTCCAGCCAGCCCCGCTCCATCAGGCTTGAAACTGAGCATAAAAACATAAAATGCTTTGCAAAGTGGAAGCTGATCTTGCTTTCCAAGTGTTTTGACAGGGAGAGAAGCAGAAGGACACATTCCCGGCAGGACTGCTCCGGTGTCGTGGGCTGCCTGGGAGACATGTGAAGTTGCCTGCAAGGTCTCAGCCAGCCTGGAGGACACTGCTGACTCCTCTGACCCTGGGAAGGAGCGACCCCAGGTCTCCCAGATCCCCTCTGAACCACACACATGAGCCAGCATGAGTCAGACAGCCCTAGAAATAGAAAGGATTATTATTATTACATATATTGAGTTGCTCACTTCCCCCCTTCCCCCTCCATTCCCTGGCCTCTAACGCCTTTAGGATATTGTGTCTTTCCACTGAGTCACCACCACAAAGGCGACCGACATACATTAATGTCTCTGCAGGAGTGACTCCTTTCGGGGCAGGAGCAGACATCCCCTCTTTTATCGTGTCAGTTTGGGAAGAAAAAGGACAGAGAGGCGAAATTAGCATAGCCACAAGCAAAAAGCCCATCACAACCATTACAAGCTAAACCGGCGTCTCAAGGAGTTTCCATTAGACGACAGGCAGCGTTGGCCACGGAAGAAACGCCAGTAGTATAACTCATGCTTTGCCTTTCCGTTTTTTGCAGGTTAGTAGTTTTGTTCACACACAAGACGGGTTTAGCTTTGTAGCTGAACTAATCGTAAATGTTGACTCTAAAATGTTGCTAAACTTGGTCGGATAAAGTGCCCGCACTTACATTTCTATTCTTACCATTCCGGGCCAGGAATGTCCCACGTAAAAGCCAGATTACCTTGTTGCTTGCATTGCATTCCACTGGGAAATACTTGAACTTAACTCAAGGCCATAACCAGTCTGTGCTGTTATGAAGTTTCTGGGATTGTTTTTTGTTGTTGTTGTTGTTGTTGTTCATTTTTTTTTATGTACTAACTGTATTTGTACTAGAAATTTTTTGAGTATGAGGTTGAATCTGTATTTTTCATTGTAAATGTTACATCTGGACTGTAGTTACGAATATTAAACACTGGTCAAAAGAGAATGATACATCAGTCCAACTCTTCAACCGGCTATTCCACATCCATTACTAATAAAACAGAATAAACCTTACATTTTCTTACAGTATGTAAAGCGTGTGATGTTTCCATGAGAAGGGCGCTGAGTGTTGATGACAAGAAATTCTTCTCAATCTACTATTTGCCTGTTTTAGCCATGTAAGAGCTCTGTTTTCCCAGATAAGGCTATAAATCACTGCAAAATATTTTTGCCTTAAGAAGTAGTTGACCTTCTAGTTGTTTGGGATGTGTTGTCTCTCTGATGAATCACTGCCTGCAGTTCCTTCAGGCACGGAGCTGAAACCGCTTAGGAGAGCCTGTACTTTCAAAGCAAGAAAACTTTGCAGAGACTGGGAGAAACTGATGATTCAAGCTGAGCAAATGATGGGAAAGCACTTGTGAGAAAGCCTGCCTTTCTGAACGACCTCAGTCTTTGCTCCTCCCATGAAATGACGGGCACGTTCACTCACAACCCCTGTCCAAAGAGTCTTCAGGAAACAAATTCTGGACAGAAACTTGCGTTTTTTCAATTTCTCTGGCAGTCGTGGTATCTTTACAACTTCTTTGGCATGAGCAGGACCAGCTCCCACCAAGAGACAGAGAAGAACAGGATCCCCTAACAAGTCCACATGGAGGGTCAATAGTTGGAAGCACTTCAGCCTTGTAGCTCACATCCTTTGCAGTGCTACATAAAACACCCAAAAGAAAGAAAAACTTTGCTAAATAACTAGGCGTCCTTCAAGCCAGCAAGGTCTGAGGAACAGGGTAAACTCGTCCTTGCTGTTGGCTGCTGTGTTGGTACCAGACTTACTCGGACATAGAAGCACCCATGGGTGGCTGATCTTAGCTTGACGTGGGTGCTAGCCACAGTCAAGCAGAAATGAACCCTGCAGCGATCCTTCCTCGCTAGCAGCCTTCATCCCTCGCTGCCAGGCTCGCTTGAGGTCTCTGCGCCCCAACCCACGAGTGGCCCCGATGGCTCGGGCAACTGGCATCAGTGAGGAGGGAGGGAGGGAGGGAGGGAGGGA